>PVIH01000031.1:455325-632768 GCA_004025045.1 Sigmodon hispidus
GATTTGGCCAGAGGTGGAGACTGATCTAAGCATTAATGGGTCAGTGGGACCATAGGACTGTATGCTCCCTGCCCAGGGAGGGGATGGGGAGTTGCAGAGGAAAAAAAAAAAAAGTGACCAGATGTGTTGGGAGGGGGAAGAGACCTTGAATAAGGATATACAGGGATGGAAAAAAAAAATTCAGAGGGAAAGATGAACAGAAAGAAAATATAGGTGTAGCAATCTTATTTGTATGTCTACCCTTGATAAGCCATGCTTATCATTCTTATCCTCTATATAGTTATTGTTAACTCTTCCACATTTTAAATTCTTTTTACTGTGTGTTTTTTTTTAATAAATACAAAATAAAGGAAAAAAAAAAAGAAAAGAAAAGAAAAACGAAAAAAAAAATAATAAAAAAAAATAAATGAAAAAAAAAAAAAAAAACTTCTCTATTCATCAGTTTTAAAATACACTGGCAACTCTCCCCACATTGCTGTCCCATATGCGCTACTATAAGTCAGACTTGTATAGGTGTCAGTTAGACAGCAGTCATGACATCATTGTCAGGGTCTGCCCAGGCTTAAACTTTAGTCATAGCTGTTCTTGCTGTCATGACTTCAGTTAAGTACACTGTTGGTAATAACACACTGGGCTAAGGTGCTGTTTAAATTACCAAAAAAAAAAAAAATGCACCATGAGTTTGCATTGAGAGGCAGAGTTCCTGTGTTGGTTGAAGGCAAATAAATACTGGCACATGGATTTGATGTTAATAAAGGAAATAGTCATTGAAGAAATGATTAAAATTTGACACATTGTTGTTATTATTAATTTTAAGCAAGAGTTACATGTCTTAAAAAACTGAAAAAGAAGGGCACCCACATGTAAAATTATGCTATGCTTGTTACCAAGATACACATACACAATAACCTTCTAAGATACACAAGGCAATTCAGGAGAAAGTGAGTGGAAAGAATCATCTCCTGTTTCAAAGCATAGAGGTAGTGGGTGTGACAGACTTCCAGGTCCTGGGTTATAGGTAGAGATCCGGTCACAGTTTAGTTGGTGGAGATTTTCATTTGTTAGTGGTGTATAAAATTCACAATGTGTTTTAGAATTAAAAATATTATTAGAACAAGTGCAACACAAAATTCATCTCTTCCAACTATCTAAACATTTTCTTTGGGAAAATTACAGATTATCAGAACTCAAAGAACCAGCTTCTCCCATTAGAAAATAAGGAAACTGAGTCCCAAGTAGTGGTTGGCTGCCATGATGGCACCCACAGCTTGTTAAAGGCAGGAGGGTTATTTACTACAGAAAAAAAAATTGTTTTGCCTGTGGCAAAAATAGATAAAAGTTACCCAATATATTGGTGGCCTATGCCTGCACTAAAACCCTGTGATTACTTTGGCCCCTTCAGGAGGCCGATAAACAGCCTTAGTAAGTCTCCGTATAACTACTAATCCCTAACAACATGCTTCTGATTTAAGCCTGTCATCTATATCTATTTAATCTCCCTAATCACCAGCCTTGGTGGCTTTACAGTTTAAATATTTCATAGAGCATATTCTCTCAGTGTTTCTTTTATTTCCCCCATGACATTTTAAAAATCACATAAAATAGCTAAAGATAGCATTTTTTTATTTGATGTGCTTTTTTTCAATATCTAAAAAATTGAAGTCTTCTTACAGCCAGTCTATCCCAAAAGCTCAGATAGTTAAGGAAAGCAGGTGTCCAGACTTGAAAGGGGAGGATTAAGTTGTGACCAGAAATGACATCCATTCCCCACAACTGATGACGCCAGCATGGAAGTGACTGGAGTCACTAGGAAGTGACTTATCTCTCCATACACATCCCTTTGGGTCCACGCTCACACAGAAGCCATCTCTATTCACCACCCACTGCTTCCAATATTAGAAACTATCACTATATTATCTATAGTGAAGAGGAGAAGAAGCGACTAGTTGCCTAGTTTTCTAGTTTTTCAGTGGGAAGTTGCAGAGTCTTGTGGGGAAAAGTGTCAAACGTCCCTGGAAATGGAGTCATGGGTGCCATCTGGGTGTTGAGAACTGAATGTGGGTCCTCTCACCCATCAAGCGCTCTTACTGCTGAGTCATCCGTCTTTCCAGACCCAAATATGGAGATTTTTATGATCAACAGTTAGATAGTTTATCTCTCCATGTCCAGGATTTGAACTAAATAAAACTCAAATTTGGTATTAAACCCCTTAGGGATAAGAGATATTACTTTTCCTACTTTTATGATAGGATACCATTCTGGTGACCCACTGTGTTCCCTGTTTCACCATGCCTCTGAATTGCTCAGAGGCATTAAAAGAATATGAAAAACACCATGGACCTTATTTTTTCATTTTTAAAATGTATCAACTTAATATTAACTTAATTATTATTGTTGTTACTGCTATTTTGAGATAAGGTCTTTTATAGCCTAGGCTGGGCTTGTACTCACACATCAGAGCATGACCTTGAGCTTCTCATCCTGTTTCCTCCTCCTGAATGCTGTGATAATAGGCATGAGCCACACCGCACCTGTTTTAAATGGTTCTGGAGATTAAACAAAGGGCTTTGTGCATTCTAGCCAAGCACTCTACAAACTAAGGTCTAATACCTGTTTAGCAAAATCCTGGGCATGTAGCTCATTGATAAAGTGTTTGCCTAGCATGTGTGAGACACTAATTCAATTCAAAGTAATAAAAAAAAGCCACATGCTATAATTTTTCGTGTGCTTTATTTTTTGTATGCTGGCAATCAAATCTAGAGCCTTGCGCGCGCAGGGCAAGCAAACTGCTACTGTTAGCACCCCCAGCTTCTATACACAATTTCAATTGTGTATTTTGTTTTGTTTGCTCATGACTATTATGTAATTGTTTCTTTAAATCTACCATTATTATCGTGTATATATGTGCATTATTGATGTATGTGCCAAAGCTTGTGTGAAGAGGTCAGAATATAACTCTGTACAGTCTCTTTCCACCTTCATGTAGAGCCCAGGAATCAAACTCAGATCTCCAGGCCTTTGTGGCAAGTCTCTTTACACACTGACCCATCTATGTTGCTGGCCTTTGTTGTTTTCTTTAGTATTAACATTCTCCTGAGTATAACCTGTTAGAACCTGAAAAAGATTTCATTGTTAATGTAGTTTTTTTTTTTTTTTTTAACACATTCACCTGCTTCAACCTCCCAAACACTGGGATTATAGGTATGTGCCACCAAGTGTGGTTTATAAAGGAGGATTTCTAAAATAAGCATAATCATTTACTTACTTCTACCAGAGGTGGACACCTTGTCCCAGAGGATAATTGGGTATATGTCCAGCAGCCAGGGAAATGGCCTTCTGTTTTGTACTTTTCCAGGGCAGGGAGACTTTGGGGTGAGGGAAAGCAGGATTGTTGAGAGGTTTAGTACTGATCTGTGTCTGGTAAATGCTGCTCAGCTACCATGACATACCGGACTTCCTTAAAAAACACTACATAGAAACCATTGTTTCCTCTGTTTCCAATTCAATGACATGCTCCACAGAGGTAGACTGACCTCTGGACTTTCATGCGCCTGGTCTCCCTGTGGAGTTATCACAGGATGCTGTGAGTGTATCGCAGAACAGCTGGGAGGCCAGGTCTTAACCTCTGTGGGAGTAATCCTCTAGCTTGGCACCCAGGAACTTCAAAAGAAGTTCTGAAGCTCTTAGGTCACAATTTTCTTTTTTAAACACAACTATTAGAATGTACACCCTATAAACAGGAAATGTCTTAGGAAATACAACTCAATACTTGTCATTTTTATTTTTAAAGAACTATTATAACATCTGCGCCAAGAGTGGCATTTATCTGGCATTACCACCAACAGGCTGAAGCTTCTCCCCAGTGTCCCTGGTTTTATGCTTTGGGCTATTGTGTGCCTACTGCTGCTCAACAGAAGCTTAACTATCTCTAAATTAATCTATAACTCATCTTATCTTGTAATATGAGTGTCAGACAAGGGAGCTGGTAAGTCACACAGCTCGTTTTTGCTGTCACTTAACAGGAAAAGATTTACTAAAGCTCAAACCATTGTTTAGACAACTTGTTGTCGGGTATTCACCAGAGAAAACTACTCAGGCATGGATTTAAGCCAACAGAAATTCTTTATTAGCCTGCAGACAACTATACTGGGTGTTTGGGATCTCAGTATAGCACTGAGCCCTTTCTTGGGGTGAGCTTTTAAACACAGATCCATGTTCTAGGTTTAAAAGAGCATGAACAGTTAGACAGAAGCTAAAAAGCAAGGCTTAGGTCCCTCACAAACTGGTCCCAGTGCCCCCTTGGAGACTCAGACTGTATAGAAACTTTTCCAGAACTAAGGACTTAGATGGATTAGGTCTTTATTTTTGTTTTGCAGGTGCTAACTATCTACATGCTGAGTTTTATGGTCTGAATGGTACTTTCATTATGGAGTCAGATGTGCTGAAGTCTGGAGGCCTACTAAGGTCTGGGCCCTGTTACAGCATCTGTGCTTGGAATACCAGGAAATAGGAAAACATTGTGTAAAACAGGACAGAGGAAGCGCCCACCAGTGGAACAGCATCAGCCAAGGTTAGATAACTTCAGAGAAGATTTAACTGCTAGTGGTCATAAAATTTCTCCTCACTCTGGACTGGGTCTGGTGGTTCGCATCTTTAATCACAGCACTTAGAAGGCAGAAGAAGGCAGGTCTCTGTGAATTCAAGGCCAGCCTGGTCTACAAAATGAGTTCTGGGATTGCAAGTGCTGCTACATAGAGAAATCTTGTCTCAAATACCCCGCCCCCAAAAAACAGGAGGCGAAGTTGGTTGGGTCTTAATGATAATGTTCTTATTCTAGAAGTGACCTGACTAGGACTAATGATGGCCTATCAGGTAAAGGTACATGTTGATGTCCTGAATTCAATCCCCGGCTCCTTCAAGGTAGAAGAAGAAAAGTCTGTCTGTCTGTCTGTCTGTCTGTCTCTCTCTTACACACACACACACACACACACACACACACACACAAACACTGAATAAACAAATAAATAAATCAGTGCTTTTAAAAAGTTACCTGATTAGTTTTAAAACTTCACCTGTCCAATACAGTAGCCACTTGTCACAGAGACTCACTCATAAGCACTTGGTGGGGATGGTGTGGTGTGGGGGTGGGGGTGTGTGTGCAACTTTAAAATAAAACTTTTGTTTTTTCTTGATTTTAATTAAGTGCAGTGGTGAAGTGGAATATTTTATTATATACTTATTATAACTAATACATAGTAATTATTATTAAAAATAATAATTAGTTCTAATTAATTAAAGTAAAAGATTAAGAAAACATGCCACTTTTACGACTTTAACATTTTATTTATTTAACTTTATGGAAGCTATATAAGTATGTGGGGAACAACGGGGTACATGAATGAACCTACGTGTGTGTGTGTGTGTGTGTGTGTGTGTGTGTGTGTGTGTGTGTGTTCACAAAGGGGTATGGAAAGGCCCTTGGTTGACATTAGGTTGTCTTCACCACTATTTTCCCACCTTACTTTTGTAAACAGAGACTCTTACTGACCTGGAAACTTATGTTTCAGCTAGATTGATTGGCCAATGAGCCCATGGCCTCCACCTGTCTCGGTAACCTCCATCCCAGCACTGGGTTTATACTTACATACTGCCACACTAGGATTTCACATAGGTCCAGAGGATTCAAACTTCAGCTCTTCATGATTGTGCCACAAGCACTTTACCCACTGAGGCTTATTTCCAGCTCAAATCTACATTTTCAACTGTAAATTACATAAGACTTAAAAGATCAGATAAAAATGGAGATGTACATGCCTGGTGATGGAAATGCTACAAATATACATCACATACCAGAGCACAAAACTGTTCATGAGTAAAAGGTTGCAAGATATTTAATTGGCTTTTTGAGATAGGTTCTTATTAGCCCAGGATGGCCATAAACTCGCCCCTATATAGCATGAGATGACTTGAACCCCTGGTCCTCTTGCTTCTCTTCCCAAATACTGAGACTGCAGGTGTGCACCACCCTATATTTCACTGCTATTTTTTGATGCTGAGAAATTAGCATTTGATTATATTAGATTAAGTATATTATCAATGTCACCTGTCCATCTTTTCCCCTTTGTTTTTAAGCTTTTTTACTGAATGGGATGCAAGAAATTTCATTTGTTTTATACTGAATACAATCTGAAATTAATATTTTAGTTCTATTGAATTTAATAAATTATAAAAGTTAAAATTTTGGGAGACAGAATTTTTTTTTTCTGTAGCCTTGGTTGTCCTGGAACTCAATCTGTAGACCAGAATGGCCTCAAACTCACAGAGATCCACCTGCCTCTCCCTCCCAAGTTCTGAAATTAAAGGTGTGGGCAATCATCACCCAGCAATTAACTGTATCTAAAAGTCATCTTATTTTTTTAAATGATTATTACTAAAAGTATGAAGATAATTAATCATGTGGTAACCTATAGAAAAAGTGATTCTGGTAGGAGACAGCTGTGGTCCCACTAAAGCAGGCATTCTGGCCATTTTATATAGTATGATTCATGTGGGTGAATTTCCAATAGATGGGGAATCTTGCTTAAGAAATCAAGTTACAGAGCCCAGCCTCAAACCCTGGTCTGTCCCAAACTCGAACTCACATTTTCAGATATGCCCTCTTGAAACATCACAGAGGCCCTGGTGGGGGCCAGAGTGGAGTCTAAACTATGCCAAGTAACTGCTACCCTGCCCCTTTGATGTGAGACAGATCCTCATGGCAGACTTTCTGACCACTAAATGGTACAAGCCCGGATCCCTCAGAGAAGCTTCCAGCAATGTTCACCTGCTGAAAGAAACTCCTGAAGCCACCAGCATATGTTCTATCTCCCCACACTCCACTTGCTAAGTCAGCACCCACATTTTGTCCTGACCTATGATTTCTTCTTATAGAGTATGGTGTCCTGGTCTCAACACTTAACATTTGGGCCACATGAACTCTTCCGTGTGAGTGGGTGTGAGGGTTGTCCTGTGCACTGTGAGACATTCAGCAGAATCGCTGCTCACTGCTCCCTAGACACTCGGTAGCAGCTCCCTCCCTGTCTACTTGTGACAACCAGAGTGTTTCCATACACTGTCCCCCACTCCCTCCCTGCTTGAGGACTGTTTTAAGATCTTTCTCCTTGCTTATCCCCTCTCCAACCTCTATATTTACCCCTCTATATTCAGGCTCCCTTCCGTTATAAAACCAGGCTATTTTCCCCAGTGCTTAAAAATAAAACAAATCAATTAACCACAAAAAAAACCCTTTCTTCTTGGTCAGCTTTGCTAAAGAACTGCGGGCTGACTGGACTGTCACTTTGCATTCACTTTGGCAGGCAGGGTCCCTCACCCTCTTGGTACAAGGCTTGAGGTTTGTCTGCTATGATTACCTGATCAGCTTTGACCATCTCACACCTGGTGGTGTTCAGGATGTCTGCCTTCATGGTTCTTCTTGTGCCCTCCCTCACAGAAGGATTCTCTAGTCAACTCACTGTTGTGCCCTGCTTCTTAAATTATGGCATGCCCTACCCCCCACCCCCATCTCCCCTCATCCCCCCACCTGCTGCCAAGGGGTCATCCCTGTCTTCCTGGGGCATAGTTATTTATTCTCAGCAGGGGAAACATCAACTCCAAAGTTTCTAGTTCAAGCCCAGATTTCTCTCCTGAGCCACTCCTACTCATTCATGTGTCTCACACACTCTCCACAAGAATTTATTTTCCCATAGCTTTTTTGGCAAAGGTGCACCTTTCCATGCCCATCTCAGCTACTCAGTGATGCACACAGTCAGAGTGTGAAGCTCTGGTGTTACTGATTCATGGCACTTCAGTACAGATGTTGTTCTTATGTTACCGGGAAATGCAACCCCACAGCTGTTGGTCCACATGAACCAGATAACTTAGGGTTGTAGGAACTATGAAAACATCATAATGAACCTTGAACACAGTAGGTACTCATAAGCTATGTGAAGCAGATTTGGTCTTTGCCTCTGACTCCTGACACAGAGTTCTTACAACTCCTGGCATTCACTAAGTGACCAGGATCACAGACCTAGATACTGCACTTATATAAATAAAGTAGACACATTGATATTCCCAATGAGTCCCTTTCAAAACATCTGATTGTATGTGGGTGAGATCGTCTAGTGTGGGTCCCTAGAAAGCACGGGAGGAGGCTAGTCACTAGAAAGAATGAGTGGATGATTAGAAGTTTGGATTTTTTGGCTCTACTCACCCTTCAGGAAGTGATAGGGTGAGGGCTGGAGACAAAGTACTGTGAAAATTGTGGAACAAGTTTTCTCAGTAGCTGACTGATGTTCAGTAGTGCTTCAAGGTGCTCAGAGAAGCTGTGTGCACCCTCACATGCACACACATACACATACACACTTGCCCTGGCTGTTCATCATCATATTGTTTGATACTTTTTATAAAAAACCAGCAAGTGAGTAGTTCTCTGAGTCATGAGCCACCCTAGAAAGTTAACTGAACTTAGGAAGGGACATTGAGGGAACCCTAGTTTATAAGTTGGCAATCAAAAAATATGGAAGGCCTGGACTTATGACCCACAGCAGAAGGGATGGAGTTTGTGCTCTTGATCTATGGCAGAATTGAGTTACTGGCTATCCAGGGAGTGTCTGGCTAAGAACAGCTTACTATAGGGAAGAGCACAGCTACCCTGGGTGTTTTACGTTAAATACATGGGAACAGAGAAGGAAATAAAGTTTGCCTTTTCACTTTACTCCCTGTTAGTCTCTCTGAAAGATATATCCTGGAACATTAAGAATTGTGTTTTGTGAGATTATACTGTAAGTGATGTTGAGTGAATTTTCTGCATGTTTTCTATTGGGGGGAAAAAACTATTTGTGCAATTAGAGATAAACATTTTACTAAAACACTCTTTTACATGTACACTCAGCCATATCATTCCCCTTCTTCTGGCTGTTTGTTGAATTTCCAGGTCAAGTACAAACCTCTAAATGTGGCTTATAAGATCCTATACAAGTGGCTTTTGTGTAGTTATGAAATATTTTTAATTTTTGACTGTTGCTTACTTGTATGAAATGTATTCTGATTATATGTTCTTGTGTTCTTCCCAGTCCTGCTGACCTAGTCATTCTAACTGGTCTCTCTATGACTTTCATGGTGTGTGTGTGTGTGTGTGTGTGTGTGTGTGTGTGTGTGTATGTGTGTGTGTTCACATATGTACATGCATGTGGTCACAGATGTTGCACGTTCATGATGATTAGAACTGCTGTGTCATATCTAGAAGACAACATTTTATGGCACTCATCCCCATCTTCTGACTCTTAAATCTTTCCACCCTTTTCTTCCATAATGTTCCCCAGGTCAGTAAGTGTGATGTAAATATCCCAAATAGTGCTGAGTACTCAGCAGTTCCTTATCCTCAGCACTTTGATGATCTGTGAGTCTCTGCTTTGCGTGTCACCCAGGGCTAAAAGAGGCTTCCGTAACCAAGGCCTGTACCAGCCAATGGTATAAGCATAAGTGTTTAGGAGGCAGTCCATTTAGCAAAACAGTATATTATTCCCCGAGCTCCAGGCTTTTGAGCAGGTTTATAGTAAGAGGCATGTGTTTCTTCCCTTGGAGATAAGATAAGGAAGTAGTTGGGTAGACCAAGAACAATCATGCCACCAAGTACCAGTGGACATATGTTGCCTGGCAGATCAGTACTGTAGCACTCAGGTCCGAAGGTGGGTTAGATCACTGATGATGCTTCTCCCCCCCCCCCCAGCTTAAGTAGCACCTTCTGGCACTATAGGTGCTAAGTGGCAAGGAGGAGGATACTCCTACTTCAGTTCCAGCTTGATTCTCCTGTGTCCTGCATCCACAGTGTTGTCTTCAGCAACAGGGCTTTACTGTCTAATTCCAGTGGGAAACCAAGAGCAGTGGCAATAGCCTGTATTGTTTTGGGAGTCCTTAGGGGCTCTCTAGCTAACAAAAAGTATTCTATAACTGGCACTGGGATTTGGGTTAAAAACCTTCTGTGAGGGAGATGCTAAAACATTTCTCTGCCCAGTGCTCACACACCAGTTGGCACATGTCCATACACTCTAGATTTCTGGCTAATTCTCATTTTTTTCAAAACTCAATTCCAACAGGTCCTCTCTAAACGATGTTCTTCTTTAAGTCCCCTAATCAAAGGGACATGCTCCATGTTGTCTCTATTGTACACTTGTGTGTCAGAGCACCCACGACACTGCTATTTATTTGGATCATATTGTCTCCCTCTAAGAGACTATAAAATCTTTAAGGGAAAGGACTATGTTTTAATGTGGCTTATAGGAGATAGATAACTGAATTTTGAAGACTGGGGAGCGTGGGTGAGTTGGTGAGTTTGCCTAATATGCGTAAGGCCTGAGGTTCAATCCCTAGCACTACAAAATCAGTAAAATAAAATGAAACTGAGAAGCCCTGTGGTTTACTCCAGGAGGGAAAAAGAGCTGGAAATGGGTCCACAGTGCCTTCTGTTTTTATGGGACCACCCACTACTTCCTGAGTAAGACAGAAGAAATTATAATAATAAAAGCCAAGCACAAGGCCAGTGTGGTGGCACACACCTGCAATTCTAGCACCTGGAAGGCAGAGGGAGGAAAATCAGGAGTTCAAGGTCAGCCTGAGCTATATAAGACTCAAAAAGGATCCCTCCCCCCCAAAAAACCCTTCAGCTAACCAACCAAAAAGCTCCAAGCACTTTATATGCTTTAATCTTTTATTTGATCCACAATTTGGAAATAATTTTGGAGTTACACTTTAATGTTTAAAAATTTTTATTAGTTCTTTGTGTGTTTTGATCACATTCATCCCCTTAATTCTTGCCAGATCTACCTCCCACTCAACTCTGCATACAAACAAAACAAAAAAAGAAACAAACAAAAAAACCCCTTTAAGACCAATTTGTGCTGCCCAAATATTCTTGAATGTCTGGTCTTCCCGCGGCAGCTTGGTTGACTTAACACTTAGACAAAACTGATTCTCCTTCTCCCAGCAGCCAGCAGTTGCACATAGCTCCACAGCTAGGGCTAGGGTTGTGTTCTCAGTTCCTCCTCCAAGCTGGGAATTGGTCTGGCTGGGCTTGCACGGGGTTTGTGAATGCTGGCACAATTGCTGTCAGTTCCTGTGTGCAGCTGCCCTGCTGTGTCCAGAAGACAGTGTTTCCTTGTGGCTTTTCTACCTCTCGGCTCTCAGCTTTCCAGTCCCTTTTCTGCAATGATTCCCCGAGCCTTGGGAGACAGGATACATGAATGTTCGAAATATATTTTTTAAATATGAGAAATTCAGACTTTGAAGATGATAGACAAGTTTCCCAGGAAGAAGCAGGTAGTAAGCTTTCAAAGTTAATGTTTTTGACCCCGTCCTTTGAACGAAGCCCTCAATACTCGGAGAAAAATTTCCATCAGGGCTCATTTTAACGACTCAGCACACAAGAAACTTCTTGGTCCTTGCAAAGTACCCAGCAAAGAACTGATGGATATTGGTATTCAGAGGCTGAGGTTTGTGCTGTTTTCCCTGGCTCCATCTTCCCGCCTCCAATTCCAGAAAAACACCGAAAATACAAGGTTCCCCCAGTTGCTCGATCCACATCCGTTTGGCCTATGGAACTTCCTGACTTGTGGAAAATCTCACTGCTTCGTGTTCAGGTTTATAGAAGGGACTATTTTTTTTCAGAGCAAAGTCTTAATGGTGATGTGGGGCCTCTGGCAAAGATGTCAATACCAGGTAACCTCAGGTCAAGTGCCCCTTGGTTCTCTCTCTTCCCAAATCCCTGACTGCAGACCCGAAAGGAGGCTCTGAAGCTTCCTTAAGGACTTTGGGTTGTGACTGAGATCCGGTGGCCTCTCAGCTGGCACAGGCAGCCAGTATACTTTCCAAAGATAAGGAAACCAAATATTAGCCAGCAGGAGGAATATAAACAGTGCCATAAACACACCCACGCCTTTTTCTCCCCTCCCCCAGTCCTGGGGAAGCCGCAACCTGCTAACCCTGCTCTTAGAGAGGAAAATAGGAACTGAATACTGCCTGACTGAGACTTTTCTAGCCCAGATGGATTCTCCTACAGAGAAAGGTTTCTTCTTTCCTCACATGGAGTTGGGGTACATTCCTTGATTTCTTCACGACTCCCTCAGATAACCTCACCTGTTTTAGCTCCTTAACTTGGCCTCGAATTTACTAGCATACCACAATGGGACTGCGATCTCTAATGGTTGTTCATACGGCTATAGGATCCAGTTTAGCCAGTGTTTTCCAACCTTTTTGATGCTGGTTTTATGTCTTGTGTATCAAACAATAGCTCACCAAAGGGCTCCACATCCTATATTCAACATGGTCCTCTGCTTAGTACCCCAGACTCCACTGGGAGCTTTTAAGAAATATAGCCTCAGGCTGGAGAGATGGCTCAGCGGTTAAGAGCACTGACTGTTCTTCCGGAGGACCTGAATTCGATTCCCAGCATCCACATGGCAGCTAACAACTGTCTGTAATGCCAAGATTTGACACCCTTACACAGTTATACATGCATGCAAAGCATATAAAAATAAAAATTAAAAATAAATATTTTTTAAAAGCTATTAAAAAGAAAGAAAGAAAGAGAGAGAGAGAAAGAAAGAGAGAAAAAGAAATGTAGTCTCTCAGACTCCACCTCAGATTCCCTAAGTCAGTTCACATTTTAACATGGTCTTAAGTGACTCACCTGCCATTTAAAATTTAAGGTGCCCGGGGCTGGAGTGGTGTTTACAAATATACAAGTTCTGTAATCCTAAACGTGCTAAATAATAGGTAGGATAGGCTTGTCATCTTCTGTCCATCAAGGTCTTTGGGAGTAGGCGATACTACCATTACCCTCACTGCATACCCTTGTATATATTACACATGTATATATTATATGTAATAGTATGTTCAGATATTTTCATTAGTAATAATAGTAGTAAGTGTAAGATGTAATGTTAGCATTCAGTTGCCATTTGGGCCATAAAACCTGAAGTAGCTTTTAACAGATTCACAGGCATTCCACGGAGACATAGTATGTCAGTCTCTGGCTAACAGACTTCCTGTGCTGGAGGTTTCTCACCTAGAGAAGTGGGTTGACATCAAAAAAGAGTACCAGTGGGCACACATCCTGCTCCCCACCCACTTTCCTGCCTCCTGCCTGGGAATCAGAGAGCCTGGCTAGAGACATGTGCTGTGGAACCCTCCCCATCCTCAGACAGGAATAAAAAGAGACCCAATTTTTGCCATGGGGTGATTTTCTCTCTCTTCAGAACCTCCGCCACACTGTTTCTGGTGCTAAAACCTAAATTCACGCTGTTTATTTGTCTGTCCAAGGCATTACTAATTCTTCTAATAAACTCCATACCCCCAAATCCATTTCAGTAACCCCTTGATTCCTCATCTGAAACCTTCCAATAAATGTAATGACTTCTTTTCCTGAGAACTTTGTTTTTATTGATCCCTTAAAGTCAATACAAAAGTTGTTGTTAAAATTACCTTGCCTTTTACATCTTACATTTATTCATGTTTGATAATAACTTAATATGCAATATTAAAAATGTGCCATTGAAATAATGATACTTCATGACAAGCCTTTCTTAAATGAATATAGCAATGGGAAAGCATAAAAATATTCTCAATGAAGACAATGAAGAAGTAACTACAATGGACACCATTATAATCTGTGACTGCGTGCCACAGAGCATATAAGATGCGTGGCAGATAACAACAGTGAGCAGAAAGATTAATCTATCCAAGCACAGAACTGGAATAGAGAGGCTTAGACAATTTCACCGTGTATTGGAATACAAATTGTTTCTATGCTAGCCAGTGCCAGCAACACTCATTGGCATTCTGGCTCATGCCATGATTTGAACAGGTTATTTTACTTGTGAGAAGATAAATATTGACATAGTGGAGAGGATGAGGATTCATCACTTAAAATGACCCCATTTTAGGGAATTTGTTGCTGTTCCCTATAGTCTCTTAAGCAAAACTGGAGTTAAAGTCTTTAGAGTTGGGAATTATTTTTCATTCTTTTTCTGAGTACTCACATGCTAAGATATTTATGTGTATTATTTTAAAATCCCCATTGTACCTGTGTTTGCTTGGAGTGCCATAACAAAATACTGCAGGCAGGGAGTTCTGTGTAACATCAATTTCCCACAGTTACTGTAGTTAGCTGGTCAAAATAAAGGTGTCGGCAGGTTTGTTTTCACATAAGGTTTATCTTGCTGCTTTCATTCTCACTGTGTTCCTTTTTTCTTGTTTTTTGTTTGTTTCTGTTTGTTTTTTCAAGACAGGGTTTCTCTGTGTAGCCCTGGCTGTCCTAGAACTAGCTCTGTAGACCAGGCTGGCTTCAAACTCGAAGACATCTGCCTACCTCTGCCTCCAGAGTGCTGGGATCAAAGTCATGTGCACCATTGCCCAGCTGGTTTTTGTTTTTATTTAGTTTGGAGACACAGTCTCAAATACCTAGACTGGACTTGAACTCACTATGTAGCTAAGGATGACCTTATACTTCCAATCCTCCCATCTGCACATCCTTGGTGCTGGGATTACAGCTGTTTGCAAGCACTCTAGTACATATGGTGTTGGGGATCTAACCCAAGGTCTCTTGTGTTAGGCAAGCACCCTACCAGCTGAGCTATAGACCCGTCCCCTGGCTGCATTCTTACATGCTCTCTCCTCTTTATGTGCACAAATCTGGTGCCTGTGTGTCCAGATTTCCAGCTCTCATAAAGATACTCTTAATATTGCTGGTCAGCACTTCAGTCTATGATTAGAACGGAGGGATAGGATTCAGCTCAAAATCATTACAAAGTGGCAAATTCTTACCACTTTCAAAGTAAAAAGTATCCATGATGTCAAAGCTGGGACCTCTTGTGTACTTGTATATATCCCTGAAGTGTGCTATGAGTTTATATCAACAATACAGAATCATGACTTCTGTTTTCACAAAACTCACACTTTTTGGATATCCTTTCATTTTGGGATCCATTTGCCTTTCTTGCTGTAGAGATCTATTTTTTGTGTACTCATGCATTATTGATTGGCAACTTCAAGAGAACTCTACAGCAGAGTCATTACCTTCCGAATAACACCAGGCTCTGAATGCGGCTCTGGGAAAGCTTGCCCGAGGCTGCACTGGTTTTCTGCTGAGCCTCAGCGGCTTCTGATGGAATACATCTGGGTTTGCCTGCAATTTCCACGGTTTCTTTTTAAGAAGCTGCTGTTTTCAGCAAACCCACCTATCCCAGGATAGTCAGCTGTGTTCCCACTGCCAACCTTGAGAGGCTAACAGATGAGGGAGGAGCAGGCATCAGTCTGCACCCATGGTAGTAAAGCTGTGGGGTGATGCAGGCGGTCCTCTCTGAGTTTGTCGGTCTCACGGAAGACAGAGCGGAAGTTCCTAAGAGCAAGAGCCCTTGCAGAATGGTGAAGGAGTCACCAAGCCCTGTTTCATAAGGGAGCTCTGCAGTGGAGCCTGCTGGCCTCTGGTCCTTCACTGGTGCCAAGAATCTTTCTACAGCCACTGTCTCTTCAGGGCCCTTAGATGCAGCTTCTGCCAAGTTCCAGCATATGGGAACCGCAGGGTTTCTCTCACACATACATGCTGAGTACCACTGGACTCCAACCTTTGTTATCATCTGTCAACTTTCAAGTCTTTATTGAAGCAGGCAGGGGAAAAGGCCTAGCTCAGAGAACATCTTAATGCTATGGAAACATCTAATGCTATGGAAACCACCAAACAAGAAATTTAGCCCTTAAGTCTGGCAGTAGTAAGACACATCATTAATTCCAGAACTCAGGAGGCAGGGACAGGTGGGTCTCTGAATTTGAGGACAACCTGGTCTACAAAGCAAGCTCATGACAGCCAGGGATACACAGAGAAACCCCATTTACCTAAACCAATCAACCAAACAAAAACAAAAAAAGAAAAAAGAAAAAAATGAGCTCTTTAATAGCAATGACAACAAAGTCAAAATATATACTATTTTTTATATTCTATCAACAAAATTCAAGACTATATATGGAATTGGGGCTGTGAATTCTCCAGACATAAGTATAAGGTTTCTTACAAAATCAAAGGAAAAGGAGACTGGCCATGTTTGTTTCCATAATGCTTATTATGGTCCTTTTCTAGGCAAATTCTCAGGCCCAGGCTAGCCTGAAACTACTTTTTAGCCGAGGCTGGCCTTGAAGCAGTGGCACTTCTCTCATTTCAACTTTCCAAGTGTTGTTTCCTGTGCTTCTTTTTTTTTTTTTTTTTTTGTTTGTTTCTTTATTTTATTATTTATTTATTTATTTATTTAACAAAGATTGACTTCAGTAGTAAATAGAATGGCACTAGATTCAGAAGCTAGGCAAATAATAGTTAAATCTTTGGCTTTTGAAAATACTAAGTCACAATGCAAAAGGATTACTAGGCCATTAAAGGCAAAGTCATCACCGTTGGAGGAATGTTAATCTGAGTATTCCATATTGTAACAAATCTTATCCCCATGAATTCATAGCAATGGTAGCCACATAAGGCTTTTTTTTTTTTATGATCTTTTATATTCTTTTTTTTTTCCTTTATTTTGTATTTATTAAAAAAAAAACACACAGTAAAAAGAATTTAAAATGTGGAAGAGTTAACAATAACTATATAGAGGATAAGAATGATAAGCATGGCTTATCAAGGGTAGACATACAAATAAGATTGCTACACCTATATTTTCTTTGTGTTCATCTTTCCCTCTGAATCCTGTGCTTCTTTTTAGTGTCTTTAGATTTTAGTGTCTTCCCCTGCCAAGAGGGCAGTTGTGTACCTGAGGCTAGCCTTAATTCCCTTGCTCCTGCCTCTGACTCCCACACACTATGATTACTTGTGTGTGCTGCAAATCTTGACTGTTTTTGTTTTAATTTGTAGTACTCATAGCTGCAAGACATCCTACCATTGAAATACTCAAAGCTGAGAGCAGTGTTGCATACCTTTAATCCCGGCCCTTGGGAGACTCTGTGAATTTGAGACCAGCCTGGTCTAGGACAGCCAGGGCTACACAGAGAAATCCTGTCTCAAAAAACCAAAGTGGAGAGGGAAGGAGAAGGAGGAAGAGGAGGAGGAGGAGGAGGAGGAGGAAGAGGAATGCAACCCAAGCCCTCATGTTTCTTGGGTTCCAGATTAGTCAAGAAATTAGCTGGTGTGTATTTAGCAAAGAACTATTTTGAGCTGGGCATTGAAGCTCATGCCTTTATTACTAGCACTTGGAAGAATCAAGAGGATCATGAGTTTGAAGGCCAGCCTGGGCTATATCATAAGACTTTAGTCTCAGAAAAGGAGAAAAGTAGAAAAGGATGACGATGGAGAGACGAGGATGATGATGATGATGATGATGATGATGATGAACCTATTGTGTATAGTTATGGTCCAATACAAAATCTGCAGTAGCCTGTCCCTGGAGCCCATTTCTTGGGAGGCTGACTCAGAAGTTGTTACTTGAGCTCAGTGGTTTGAGATCAGTTGGACAATATAGTGAGTGAGACTTGGACTCATACATACGCACATATACACATACATCTGAAGTATGGGGCATAGGCCTATAATCCTAGCACTTGGGGGTGAAGGTATGAAGATCAGAAGTTCAAGGTTTTTCTTAGCTATATAGCAAATTTGAATTAGTCCTTGAACTTTGAGGCCTTGTCTCAAAACAAAAACAATACATAATAGATAAATAAATTCCAGCTCTGTGGGAGTCATGGGGATATCTACTAAATTTTTAATGGACAGTTTGGGCAGTCAGAGAACGTGTGGTAGGTATAGTTCCTGAGAAGGCAATGTTTAAAACTGTGAGAATGAATGAAAATTTTCAGTGGAGATCCCCAGGAAGCTAAGGGATGCCAACAACATGTATCACCCATCTGTCCAAGTGCCTAGCAGTGAACAGAACTAGCCTCTTGTTCTACTGACAAGATCCCTACCTTTATGGCCTCATTTAATTTTAATCAACTACTTGAAGGCCTTGTCTCTAGAAGACAGTCACATTGGGGGTTATCGAGCTTCAGCACATGAATTTGGAATGAACACAATTCATCTGATGCTCAGCTGGCACCCTGCTTTCCCCTTCTTCTTTGATCTGGAACAGCAACCCATGGAATGGAACCATCCACATGCACAGTGGATAGTTCCTCCTTGGTAAGTTTCTGTAGAAATACCCTCACAGACCAGCCCAGAGTGTTCCTCCTAGGAAATTTCTATCCATTCAAGTTGACAATGAACATTAGCCTCACAACCACCGTTCTTTCCTCTCAGGTAACTTGATTGCCCTTCCTCTCTGTACCCATAATTCTTTGCTTAGAGCTCTTATTCATACATTCATAATGTAATTCTAGAGTCCTTTCCTTATCTATTTCTTCTAAACGGTGGCTTGCTTTTCTTCATTTTGTTCTTAGAATTTTGTTTTCTTCTTCAGTTTTTATGAGACAGGATCTTATATGTAGCCCAGGCTGGCCCAGAACTGAACACACAATCCTCTGGTCTCAGTTTCACAAAAGTTCTGGGATTATAGGTATGTGTCACATCTGACAAAATGGTGGATTTCCTTCCTTCTTTCCCTCTCTTTCTTTCTGTCTTTCCTTCCTTCCTTCCTTCCTTTCTTTCTTTCTTTCTTTCTTTCTGGATGGAGTCTGCCCATGTAATCTTGGATGTTTTGGAACTCACTCTGTAGGCTGGCCTTGAACTCACAGCAATCCACCTATCTGTGTCTCCCTAGTGCTGAGATTAAAAGCATGTGCCTGTGATGATATAGTTTATATTTAATAAAATTATCTTAGGATATCAGAGAGGAGAATCACCCACAGTGAACCATGAGGGTCAGAGAGTGGTAATTTATGCCTTTAATCCCAGCACAGGAATGACAAAGTGGTAATTCACACCTTTCATCTCATCACTCAGGAGACAGATCTTTCTGTGTTTCTCTGAGTTCAAGGGCTAACAGCCAAACAGTAGTAGCTCACACCTTTAATCCTAACTCTAGGATTATGACACAGAGTTTAACCCAGAAGTGAAACAACTAGGCAAAGAAGATATTTAAGGCAGAGGTAGGCAGACATGGAGGGATTCTGTAGATGCAACCAGCCACGAGGAGGACTCTTGAAGATAGCTTTTACCCTGAAAAGTTGGTTGGGTGAGAATCGACTGTGGTCTGTTTCCTCTCTCTGATATTCCAGCTTTTCCCCAATATCTGGCTCTGAGTTCTCATTAAATACCAACTAGAATTCATGCTTTATGCACTACTACTTTGGAGTCTCATATTTACATTCCCAATGCCCCGCTCAATGCCTATTCTAGTTTGCTTTCTGCTACAGTTATAAAATGCTGCCTAAAACCAAGCTGGGGAAGGAAAGGGCTTATTCAGTGTACAATTGCATGCCACAGCCCGATACTGAAGGAAGCCAGGGAGACATTCAAGGCAGTAACTGAATCAGAAACCATGGAGCAGTGCTGCTTCCTGGCTTATACTTAGCTATTTTTCTTTTCTGTACATCTCAGGCCCATTTACCTAAGGATTGTATTACTACAGTGGGCTGGGCCCTCCTTTACTTATTAGCAATTTAGGAAATGCCCCACAATCACGTTCACAGTCCATTCTGATGGAGGAAATTCCTCAGCTGAGATCCTCTTTTCCCAACGTTGCCTAGGTTTGTGGCAGTTGACAAAAACCTAACAATGACAGTCTATAACTTATAACATTAAGTAGGTGATATAAGTTTGATTGATGGATGGTTAAAAACAAAATAAACATACTGTTGATACAGAGGTAGATATACTATGAGGACAATGAAGCTGAACACTCAGGATCCCTCCTTTGCAAGAGGAGCTACCTATGAGCTTTGAATTTCTAATTTGGTATTCTCTTTCATAAAAAGCTACATACATTCTAGCACTTGGAACATGGAGATTAGAGAATCTCAAGTTTAAAGACAGCCTGGGCTATGCTTTGAGATTATGTTTAAAAAAAAAAAGATGGGGAGAGAGAGACACAGAGAGAGACAGACACACAGAGAGATGAAAGACACAGAGACAGAGAGAGAAATGGGGAAACACACAGATATTTAGACTATACAAAATCTGGGGTGCCTCTGATTTGCTAAGACAGGATGTGTCTCTCTGTACTTAGTATTTCTTTCTTATCTATCACTGGAGTCGGGAAAAAACAGCACTTCACTTACCTCTCTCCTTTCCTGATCATTTTGGAGACATATAATCCAAAGTTTAGCCATCCTTGATCAAAGGAAAATGAAAATTCTATAGTTGTGTATCCAGAAGCATGGACCATACTCTTTCCCAAAACCCACATAAATTAAAGACAATGAGATGCCCAGTGTGATGATCCCATGGAATGTTTCTTCCCATTAATTATCATCTATCGTCTTTATAGAGAAAGAAGGTATGGCCTCTTAGCATCCTGTGGTCCTTTAGGAGCTCAGTCATTTGCCTAGACCTTTGGTTTGGAGGGTCATTTGTTCCTCAGAGGCTGAGGCAGTGGGTTGGATCTTTAAGTTATTGCCCCTCCTTTTATTAAAGAGTTATTTATTATGTATACAGTATACAGAAGAAGGCACCAGATGTCATTACAGATGGTTGTGAGCCACCAGGTGGTTGCTGGGAATTGAACTCAGGACCTCTGGAAGAACAGTCAATGCTCTTAACCTCTGAGCCACCTCTCCAGCCACCTCTCTTTTAGTTTGTTCTTCACAATTATTTTGAGGCAGCCAATCCTGCCTCATTAATACCTGAAGTTATTATATTATTGTATAGTTATTAATTTATATTAATACCTGCCTCTCCCTATCCATCATTAGCCTGGTCATTTTCTTCGTTTTCTAGGCAGTACTAACTGCTGGTTTTTTGGGTTTTTTCCTGTACTTGCCTGTCTTCAATTGAGTTTCTATACAATAGCCACAATGACGTCTTTAAACAATTCCTGATGACTGGGTGGCTTCCAAGGCTCCAGTCCTTGGTGGCTTCCTGGTAATATCCAACATGAAGCTCAGTTTCTGCTCTGTTCTGTGCAAAGCCCTGTGCAAGCCCACCTTCCCTTGCTCACCTTTCCTCTCCTTGTTCTCAGGATGCTCTCTGAGCTGGGTCCTTGTTCTTCAAAAGTGACACTCTCTGCCATCAGTAAATAGCAAGGCACACAGGCTTCCGTGCCCCCAGTTGTGCCTTATACTTTCTGTCTGAATCAGTGATGCCCAATAGAAATACAATGTGAACCATGTGTTTATTTCACTATAAATTGTCTGGGGCATTTTTAATAAGTTAAAAGAGGGTAAACATTTTAAAACAAACAAAATCTCATGCTGCAAAGGAAGAAGTGGATGAAACCCTTCTGGTATTAGAGATTGTACTGAATTTCTTCAGCCATACTGTTTATTTTTATACCCTAATGACACTATTGGACTATGGCTATCTTTGTTTCCATATTCATTTATCTCAGAGGAAGTATATGGGGAGATAAGAAAACAAAAGTCTACTTTTTCCTTCTACCATCTGGGTCCATGGGATCAAACCAAGACAGCCAGGCCTGACAGTCCTCTTTTGTCAACTTTCTTGATTATCAGATTTGGATGTCAATTGCTCTGTCACTCCCAGCCTGCATCTTTCTTTCACTATGGCGTCCCAAGTTTAACCTGATCACATTACTTACTGCACTGGGATGCAGCTGCCTGCTCACTTGCCTTTGTTTCTTGTTAGATTCTGAGCTTCTTGACAATGAGGACTTTGTCTAATTCATTTCTGTATCATCAGCATCCAACAATTCAAGCCTAAACTATTTGCTTAGTTTGTTTGTTTGAAGGAGTTTGGACGGCTGAACAACAGTCCTCTATGGACCAGTACAGTAGCTGCAGGATCAGGTCCCTTACTCACGATGACCTCATCTCCTACCATACTCCTTTGTGTTCTCGGCTGCAAACACATTGGCCTCCTTTCTATTCTTTGAATAACCAAGTCTGAGCTAACCTCAGGGCCTTTGCACCATGTGCTTTTTCTAGAAAGCTTTTCCAGTGAGAGTATATTGGTGTGGTAGATTCACTTTTTGCCTTTGGCACCTCAATAAACATTTCTAAACAAAAACAAGTCACTTTCTAACTCTATCACTATTTTTTTTTTAAAGCAAGCTTCTCATTACTATTTGGAATGTTGTTTCACTGATCCGATCTCTCCACTAGAATACAAGTTTCTTGAGAGAAAGCTCTGTTGTGTTTGGTAATGTAGTCTTCTAATGTAGCGTCTAACATCTGGTAGCTCTATATTCAATAAATACTGGTTGACAGCAAGAAAGTTTATTTAGAATAAAGAAGAGAAAGGAAAAAGACAAGATTCTCAGGATCTGAGTCCAGTTTCCCTATTTCTCCTGTTTAAAGTTTTACAGTGTCCAAATGGCTTGAAAAATCTGAACGTGTCTGATTCTCAGCCCCTACAGAGAAGGTATGCCTGGTTCTCTAGAGAAGGGTTAGGGGGATGGAATATGGCTACTGCACGCTTCCATGACAGTTGGTAAAGATGACGGATGTGCAGACTTCAGCAGGACCCATTGAACAAGAAGGGCAGGTAGGAAAGCCCTCATGCAGTGTAACCACTTTGGAGTTGGCTCCTCCTGAGACTTGAAAAGCAGTGAGACAGCACAGAGGATGCAGGAGCAGAAGGCCAGGCTCTGTGTTGATCAAGGGCAAGCTGCTTCCACAGTGTCCAGTTCGCTATGCTAAGTATTCACAGCACAGGGAAGACAACCTGACATGATGTATGTGAAAGACATCTGTGAGCCACAGAGTGTTTGACAAAGTTATAGGAAGCATTTCCCATGACTTCTCTTCTCTGCACACCTTACACTTCTAATCGTTGGGTTTACTGATTGCTTATAACTCAGGGCTATGGTAAATTTATTTTGTTATAGAACTCAGGCTCTTCCTGAATGCCTCTCAAGGTTCAGAAGGTTACATTTCAGTCTGTGGGAACCATCATAATTTGTTATTTAAGGAGCAATGTCTCAGTGTTTCAATGAGCACTATGTGTCAGTTATTTCTTATATAAATGCCTTTTCTTTCCAGATTTAGACTATAAGCTGTCTGCTAGATCATTAGCACTACGATTACAGTTTTGCTCTTTGCTAGTGCTGGAGGGCTTGAGTTAGGTTACTCAATCTCTTTCAATGCTAATCCTCTCATTCATGATATTGACATGACAATATCCTTTGTATAGTGGAGGTGTGAGAATTAAAAGATGTATTTAATGCATCTAAAGTATTTACCTAAACCTAGCACACAGTAAGACACTAATCAATAATCCCTCATTAATAAGAGATACTATCATAAAGCTTGGTAATGCTAGAATTGGATTTTCCTCAATTTTTTGATTTAAAAGTAGACATCAAATTAAGAAAGCCAAGTGACTCCAAGCCAAACCTAGCTTTAATCAATACAAACACAAAGGTTTATGGCTTCCTGACCCAGGCAGAGACTTAAACAGCAATAAAAGGGCACTTTATTTTCTTGGGTTGACAAGTGATAAATCCTGCTTGAAATAGACTGTGGCTTTAGGTAAAGAGAGAATCTTGCCATCTTTATCTTTAAAATGTTGATGAGATGGTTATGGGGCATAGGGATGGGTGTAACACTCTAACATAGTTTCCAGGGCATTTTTGAAAAGTTCCCTGAACACTTTCCAAAAGGCTAGATCCAATCTAGTAGAGGATAGATGTCAGCATTTATCTTCTGACTAGCTGGAGATCCAGGATGGGCTTGTAGGAGGTATGTAAGATGGAGTTGATTGGGTCAGGTGCCCAAGGTAGGAAGAAGAATGGGACAAGGGTTTGAGAAAATGTAGGGAGTTTACATCCTCCTTGGTCTCCAAGGTAACTAACAGTGTCTCTCAGGTAAGTTATAACTATACTAAGGCCTTCTTTTATTTTGTTCTGGACAACCCAATTATTCATTTTTCAACAAGTATTTGTTAGGAACCCACTGCATATTTGCACCCACCTTCAGGGTCCAAGGAATATGAAATAGGAAATAAAACCAGCACCATTAACTTCTGCCTTCATTCTCTTTGCTAGCTCTAAGGCTGGTAGGACAAGGTGGGGCCCTGGTGCAGGTAGGAACATCATTTTTTATGACTCACACATGATTAAGTGTGGTGAGAGAATGCTAGGCACCTCTGTCAGCCTCTCCCCTTAAATTGTAGTCTTTAAATTTCTAGTGCTTGGACTATTACCAAGAAATGCTCAGCAAAATGGTATTCTGAGAAGATCTAGGCAGTTCTGAGGATTGATTTTGAACTAATCTTTGATGTGACAAGAGATCTAAGTCTTGAAATAAGGACAATGAGGAAAACTGGCACTATATTTTAGCACTGGAAACACCACTGTTCAGAAGCATAGGCATACACAAGATCAGATCTAGTAACCACCCAGGCTCTCCCAGCTTTGACTTTTGAAGGCACTTTGTAAACTGATGTTTAAAATTTGAGGCAGGTGATATTTATTCCCTGGAGTTCCTTCCTCTCCCTTTAATTCTTTCTCACATTTTTTTTTAAATGAATCTATGTTCATCCTGAAAACAACTGATGTTTAGCTTAATTGTTTTGTGCTTAGATAACTTGGTTCATGGGGAACTGATTTTAACATAACTGATAATCTAGTATATTTCAAATATGTTCTATTTTTTGTTAAGAGTAATCTATACAAGCAAAGGCTATTTTTGACTATACAGTCAATTCAAAACTTATTGTACTGTTTGAATAATCTCTTATTAATATTTTGGACAGCTGTTATGTCAATTAATGAAATTGGTATGCTAGAAATTGTTACTATTTAATTTGTTATGTCATACTTTTTTAACTTTATATAGTTTACAGTTGTTATTAGTTATATAAGACTTTAGGCATTTATATATCTTTAAGAAAAGGAAATGATTGGTCATATACTGCTCCATTTAGTTCCACAAAGCAGTGGTTCTTAACCTGTGGGTCATGACCCCTTGGGAGGGTTAAACAACTCTTTCACAGGGATCATGAATCAAATATTTATATTACAATTTGTAACAGTAGCAAAATTACAGTTATAAAATTTCAATGAAAATAATTTTATGGCTGGAGGTCAGCATGAGTTAAAGGCTTTGCAGCGTTAGGGAGGTTGAAAACCACTGCCATAAAGAGTTTGTTTTTGTCAGATATTCATATAGGTTCACCAGGTTTTAGTTAGTGCACTTCCCACTCCCTTCCCCCCTCCTCCCTCCTCCCCTTCTCCCCCTCCCTCCCTCTCTTCCACAGCGCTGGCTATATCTAACACAAGGTCTCATACAAGCTAGCCACATGCTCTTCTGCAGAGCTACATCCTCAGTCTTCTCTTTGCTTTTATGTTCTGAGTGTTTATCTTGTAAATATCGAAGAGTGGGTTTTACAGTCCTTAAAGGAAAGCCCTCCCATGCTGACACCCCCTGCCCTTTTTTTGTAGTGTCCCATGCTAGGCAAGCACTGTCCCACTGAGCTACATCCCCCAGGTCATTCATTTTTAATGAAAAGAGTTTAGTCTGCTTACTAGAATTATTGCTTTATTTATTTAATTAACAGGTTCTCACTATGTAGCCCAAGTGACCTTGAAT
This sequence comes from Sigmodon hispidus, assembly GCA_004025045.1. NCBI lineage: Eukaryota > Metazoa > Chordata > Mammalia > Rodentia > Cricetidae > Sigmodon > Sigmodon hispidus. The sequence continues at coordinate 480,991 of PVIH01000031.1, forward strand.
TTATGGCAATCCTCCTGCCTCAGCCTCCCAGGTGCTCAGATTACAGGCTCGAGTCATCATGCCCAACTTTCCAGTCTTTAGTTACTTGAAACATTTCTCATTCTATGTTTATTTCTGTGAGATTTTTATGCAGTTTATGTGAGGTAGCCTCTTTTTTTGTCCTTTTAGAACTTAGACTTCTTTGCTTTTCCTTATGATGTTGAGAAATCATGGTGGACTTGTCATTTCAATTCAAGTGCTCTAACATTTTTCTCTTTGGAACATGGTTTTGTGAAAATATGATATGTCATTTGTTTGTTTGTTTGTTTGTTTGTTTAGATCAGAAACACCCTGGACTGACTCCTTGGATCCCACTCCCCCTAGAGGAACACCTGACTCACTCTTGAGGTAGGGGGGAGAAAACTGGGTCTGCCAGGTGTGGAGACTGAACTAAGCAATATTGGGTCAGTGGGACCATAGGACCGTCTGCTGCCTGCCCAGGGAGGGGATGGGGAGATGTGGAGAAGAAAGAATGACCTGATGTGGTGGGAGGGGGAAGGGACCTTAAATAAGGATATACAAGGATAGAAAGTGTGACTTCTTTGTTCATAATAATAATAAAAGCAATAAAAAAGAAAATATGATATGTCTTGATATTAATTTCTTTTTACCAGGGACATGCTGTAGTTTCCTAAGTCAAATAGTTGTAGCTTTCCAGTTCTGTAAAGCACCCTAACATCATTTTTTCCAAGTTATTAAAAATTCGTAGTAACAGTTTTGTGCTAGGTATGATAATGTCCTGAAAAAGAGAGAAAGAGGGGGGGGGGAGAGAGAGAGAGAGAGAGAGAGAGAGAGAGAGAGAGAGAGAGAGAGAGAAAGGAGGGGCTGATAATGTTGCTTAGTGGTTTTCTTAATATGTATGAGGCCCCAGGTTCAATCCTCAGTACAAGCTTAAAAAATATATATATACTGTGGTTAAAAAGTACCAAACACACCACACAATATGCTGTTGTAGCTGTTTGTAAGTGGACAGTCCAGCAACATTTGGGGCTTTCGTGGAATACAGCCATTGCGCTTATCCCTCCCCACACCCTTTCTCATCTTACTGAACTAAAACTCTGCTCCTTAAACAATTCCTGCTTCCCGTCTCTAGTTCCTGGCAATCACCATTCTACTTCCTCCTCTGTGAACTTGACTTTAGGTCATTCCTGAATGCTATTAAACAGCATTTGTCCTTTGGGGAGTGAATCATTTCACTTAGCATTCTTTCCAAGAACCTGTAAAATTTCCTTCTGCCCCTCCTTTTCCTTCTTTCCTTCCTTCTTTGTTCTCTCTCTCTCTCTCTCTCTCTCTCTCTCTCTCTCTCTCCATCAATTTACCTAGCACAAAGCTGTTGCTACAGATTTTTAATAACATGGAGAAAAAAGATGATGTTTGGGGTATTTTGCCGAACTAGAAAGCTACAACTATTTCAGTTGGGAAACTACAGAGTGCCCCTGGTAAAAATAATAGCATTTTGCTTATCGATTTATGTGGCATTAAACCATGGTTGATGACATCTTTTGGCTATTGTGAATAAAACAACTACAGAGGTCTATACTTACCTGCTCAAGCCTCCACTCAAAAGACAGATACTCAGAAGAAGAGCTTTTAGATAACATGGCAGTTTTGTTTTGAGAGGTATAGGACCTCCGCTATCTCATATTTCCACCACAAGAACTGTGAAAGATCCAAATTATCTAAATGGTCCATAGTGCCGAATACTCCTCCTTGTACCCAACATTGTATGTGTGTGTGTCTATGTCTGTGTGTGTGTCTGTGTGCCTGTCTGTCTGTCTGTACTTATGCCACAGTGCTGCTTCATGTATTGATTAGACAACAACTGTGGGAATCAGCTCTCTTGTCCTATCATGTGAGCTGGACTCAGGTCAGCCCTGAACCATCTCATCAGCCTCAGATTCTGTGTAATTTCTTCAGCTCTGTTTTTCACTTTGTTGATTCAGCCTCTGAATTAGTTCACTATTTAACTCGCCTGCTGAAGATGTAGACAGTGTTCTGGATTGAACCCTGTAGCCTTGCACACCTAGGCAAGCACTCTACTACTAGGGTGCATTTCCAGTGGTGTCGGTGGAGCTCTAAATTCAAATAAGATGCTTTTTCATTACTATCGAGCTTTCTCTCACACATATTTTACAAAGAGTCTCCTTATTTTTTCATACTTTATTTTTCTAGCTTATTTAGTAGTCTATAGTCAGGAATACCTACATTTAAAGTCTTTGTGGCCATATTTCTTTGACCTATGGTGCTGTCTCTCCCTTCCATTCCCTTAAAATATTTCCTTTAGGAGGAGGAACCTAACATCCTCCAAGACTTTGTGGGAATTCTTTGTGTAAATGAATTTATGATCACTTTTGACAAAATATTAAGACCAACCTTTTAACAGAATTCTTGGTTTGGGTATTTTAGAGCATAAAAGAAATGTGGACTCGGGTTTCTATTTTATGCTTGTTATAATTCTTTGCAGGTCATGAATAAATGTTTGTGTCTCTAATCTTTCTTTGAACTTATGTGTATCTGAAAAATCCTATTCCCCCAGTAAGCCAAAATTTTGGATTATTGTGGACAGAAAATATTCTTAGAATAGACAGCCATTTTACCGTTTGATCTACTCTTCAGGCTTGTGCTATGGGTTCATCTTTTCTTAACTTTTGAATATTTTCTTCATTTTGTTTTGACAAACAAAAGATGCATGTATACATTTACCTGGTAATTTGAGAGACTAACGGTATTTCTGACATGGAACTCTCTATACTATACATGCCCACAGCCCCTCAGACTTCTGAATTCTGTAACATGTCTGACTTAATATTCTGATGATATTCTACAAACATTCTTTTAATTATCTTAACAAGCAGGTAAGATAAGCATTATCATTATCCTTGTTCCCAAGTTAAAGACTAGAAAATGGAGGTATAAAAAAGTGCAGTAATATGCCCAACATCAGGGTCAGTAAATGGCAGGTGTTTGAATATGAAAAACTCAGCTTCAGTATATACAATCTTAAGCCCTCCCACCTTTCACATTCCATTTCTGCTGTGTACCCAGAACTTTGCCATTTTTGTTTAAAATCAGGATAAGAAATCTGGGTGTGGTAGATTAGCCCTGTAATCTCAGAGGCAGGGAAATGGTTGTGAGTTTAAATCCAGTTTGGGCTACATAATAAATAGCCCAGGCCAGTCTGAGTTACACTGTGAGACCTTGCCTCAAAAAGCAAGCCAACAAACACCCCCAAACAATCATATAAACAACCCAGATTAGGAACAGAACCCAGAGAGCCTTGAGCATGCTCAGCAAGTGCTTAAGCAGTACCTCTAGCCTAGCTACAGAGACATCTGTTTTTCTGGTGCTGAGGATGAAAGCCGGGACCTCACACACACTAGTTGTGTGCTCTACACATGAGTTCAAGCTTCCAGACTTTGCACTTATTTTTTTTTTAACCTTAGTTCCTTTTTCAGCTCCTTAGCCTTCTAAACAACAGCTTTACTGTTAAGACCAATGCTAGAGAGAGTATGATGAATGGCACTGTTTGTCCTCTTTAATTCACTCACAATGATAACTCTGGTCACTCCCTAAAGGATCCGTTCAAATGGCAAGGTTTATCTTGCCTCGACTTTCACACACCTGAAGCCACTACCCAGCGTCATTTATTGAAGCCAATGTTGTACCCTTTGTGGTAATGGAAGACAGTTGAGGAAGCCACCATATTTAACTCAATACCTTGGGAAAAAAGGCTGAGGTGAGATGCTTTAGGGAATAAATGTAAAACAGAAAGTGAAGGTATTGTTGTAAACTGCCTGGTTGAGTGCTGAAGGCATTCCTCAGTAAAGACACAGAAATCCTCTGAAAAGACTAGGAGATATTTTTTTGTTCTGTATGTTTATGAAAATCTTTGTCCAACCATTTCTTGACCACTAAGTTAACAGAACAGAGATGCTTGCAGATAACAAAACCAAATTAGTTCCCAGAAGTCAGTAAGGAAACATGCCATGAGTGTGGTTCAGCCATAAAGCAGGACATGTAGATCAGGGCCATAGGCTTGGAATCCAGGGCCATGTATATGCTGAGCAAGTATCGCATCACTGAACTATAGGCCTAGCTTCTCCAATCAGACTTTTTCCAGGCAGTCTCACTAAGTATTCCAAGTTAGCCCAAAATTCACTCTTTATCCAAGGCAGGAATGGCGTTGGTTTTAATTTTGTAAAAGAAAATTGGATGTGGTGAAACGGGTTTATAATCCCAATGCCCATGAGGATCAGGAGTGCAAAGCTGTTGTGGGTGACACAGAGCGATCATCTCAAGATACAAAAAGGAAGGAGAACCATCCAGGTGAGTACGGTAACACATGGATTCCATCACAGGCAGCTTAGAAAACCACTTTCTGTGGATAGAGATGAGTGAGTTTACAGAGGGGATCTTGACTTTGATTGCAAGTGGCAAAATTGATTTTGAGCTTGTAGAGTTCAGATTAAAGGCTGTGTTTGGCCAATAACAGTGCCCTCTGATAGATGCCTCGTGAGGATTCAGGGCTAGCCCTAAAACTTGGATTTCTTGCTCTCCTCAAGTCTGTGCCTAATCTTTTAATGAGGTGGAACCACTTTTCGTGTTCCTAATGCACTGAGACATCGAGACATGGAGTCTGGAGGTTTTAAGCAGACAAGGGATGTGGCCCAGTTAAGTTTGTCTCCCCACGATGCCTGGGTGGCTGGGTGGAAAACAGATGGAAAAGGCATTTGTTGAGACTAGATAGTGGAGTGTGGTTTTTGTTTCTCTGTTTTTCCTCTTGATAGTGGCTCTCTTTGAAAACAAACTCACTCAGTTTTCTTTCAGACACCCTCCTGCCCCAGGTTTTAGGGTTAAAAAAATGCACCTATATTTGAGTTCCCATGGAATCACTGTAGTTCACTCTTTTCTGGCTCATGGTGGGGAAATGCCCTTATAAGCTTCGTTTTCACAGTTGGATCAAAAAGCTCTCTCCTTGACTGTGTCTACAGGTAGACTTTGGTGTCAGTGTCTCATCACCTTCTAAATTACAGCTTTTACATCTGTTCATGAAGGAGTAGACGTGTGGTTACACAGCCACACCTGCACCTCAGCAGGGCTAGAGCTCATACTAGACAAATCCCCACCAAGTTTGTCTATTTGAAACAAAGTCTTAATACACAGCCCAAACTGTCCTTGAACTTGCAGCAATCATCCTGCCTTGGCCTCCCAGGTGCTAGGTCAGTAGACCTGAGCCACCACCCTCAGCTGTGTAGTTTTGCAGTGAAATGCACAGAGAACTTCTGGAAGCAAGCTGTTAAGACATCAGAGGAGTCCAGACTATGCAGGGCTGGTCAGCTCTCAGCTGCTTAGACTTTGTACCCCAGAGAATTGGGCATTTAAAAGGGTGTTCTCAGAGATGCTAAAAGCCAAGAAAAATAATTTGTTATGTATGTTTATAAAAAATATGGGGGCTGGAGAGATGGCTCAGCGGTTAAGAGCACTGCTGTTCTTCCGGAGGACCTGAGTTCGATTCCCAGCATCCAAATGGCAGCTAACAACTGTCTTTCCAGAATCTGACACCCTTACACACTTATATATGCAGCCAATTTACATAAAATATAAAATAAATATTTAAAAATATTTATGGAAAAATTGAAATCTTAAGGAAAAGTCTAAAAGTAAACATATGTCTACCATTGCTAAGTTTTGTGTGTCAGAGAAAAGCTCCTACCACGGGAAAAAAATGTGCATACATGACTGTGCTGTATCCAGACAGATGTCCTCCCCAACACACACACAACACGTGTCCTGCTCCCAACCAACTCTCTCTCAGCTCTCATCTTCCTCTCGGAACACCTGTTTGTTGCTCCATCCGGGAAATCGAGGCAGGAGTCAGCTTCCGGTTTCCACCACTCAACCAGGACAGCCTCCCACACTCGTGGAAAAGAACACTTCTTAAATCCTTTTTGCTTTGCCCAAATTAAATAGCTCAAAGGGCTACTCCTATCTAAAAAATGGAGAGCGAGAGGATAGGCAGGTGTTGCTGGTGACACAGACCTCCCAAAGTTGCTCATCTTGCTCTCTTTTCCCGATGGTTCCTAGGAAAGAAGGGGGTATTTTAAAATCTCTTTCCGTTTCGGCTTACTGTATTTATCAGAAGTATGTTCATAAACAGTTTAGGTCTTTGTCTGTTTCGAGATGGGGTCCTTTCTATGTAGCCTAGCTGATCTCTAGCTCACAATCTTTCTCCTTCACCTCCCAAGTGCTCGGGTTACAGGTGCGACCCACCGTGCCCAAACCACGTCCACTTGTCTGGAGGCCACACTCGCTGTCTTTTTGGCCTTGGTGATACCATTCTCTACCGGGGCCGTTCAGTTTCAAGCTCTTTTGTGAGTGCTCTCTCCCACTTGCCTGACTCTCTGGGATCTGCCTTTACCCACCACTCCTCAATGCTCTCTTTCCCCTGTTTCTCTCTTCCATTCCTATGATAGTGACTATCTTCTCGCCTTCACTCAGATGCCTCCTACTTGGCGTGCCATGGTTACCTCCCCCATGAATGCATTGCTTCTTCTCATCCAGCCTGCAAATCATCTGCTAACTTCCTTTCTCTCTTCACTGTATCTTTCAGGATTCTCTGGGGGTGGGGGGTCCTCACTCAGAGGGGAGCTCAGATTCCTTATATGGATGGACCTTGAGCTCATCACCTTCCTGCCTCAAGTTCTCCATCGCTCTCAGAAGTGATTAATCAATCCCGTTATAGTTCATATTCTCACTAAAATGCCCTGCACTAGCAAGTGATTCTTCCTTCACAGCTTTACCTTCTATGGTAGAAGTCTGCGAGCTCTGCCTCCTGGGCCAGATCTGGCTTGCCTCCCATTTTTGAAAATAAAGTTGTATTGGAACATAGCCACGTCCGTTCATATACATATTGTCCATGGCTGTTTTTATGCTACAGTCATAGTGGTGAATAACTGCCACAGAGACCATCTGGCTTACAAGATTTCACATGCTTGCTGTCTGTCTCTTTTTAGAAGAAGCTACCCTTTCTTGGCATCTAGACATTTGATCAAAGGTGTCACTCTTTTGCCACTGCATGCTATTCAATATTAGTGTCCCCTTTGCCACCGGAAACAGGACTAGAAGTCCCTTTGAATCTAGTGTAGTCAGAGAATAAATTAACCCCACCCCAAACCTTGTTGACACAGCTCATTTTTCCTCGAGGTTTCATACCCCTGGATTCCTGACAGATGTCAAATTGCTCTATTACGGTTGAAGGGTTGAAGAAGCAAAATCTCTTGAAATTTGAGCTAATAGAATTTTGAGGTGTCTCTTCTTTGTGTCTGGTGCTGGAGCATGAGGTTTGCAGGGCAAGTAGTCCGGAAGAGGAGATGGGTATAAAGTGAGGAAGGGAAACGGGACCACCAGCTGGAACCCACAAAACTGGACTCAACCTTTGTCAGTACGCCACTGTCCCCAGCTATGCTGAGGTGGTGTTATTAGGAGCTAAGGGTTTGCCTAGCTCTGATGTCAGCAAAGTCTGGAAAGAGGTGGACAGCTGTAGGCTATAGCCTATCTATGCCAAGGGGTGGAGCTAGCAGGTAAGTGTCAGCATCAGTGGCTTAGTGCTCCATTACTAACCTTTTCTGCATCAAAAAGCACTAAGGCTGCTGTGTCATTTCTACCTCTAAGGATCCAGATAAATGTTGCTTATGACGACAAGAGCCAGAAGCACAAAACAGATAGTGTTCTGAAATAGTTAAAATTCTGCTAACAATTGCAAAATACCTTCTTGAAATGATTTTATGTATCAATAATTCCAGCACCAAGGAGCAGAGGCAGGGAGATTGCTACAAGTTCTTTGGTTTTTTTTTGTTTTAATATATTTATTATGCATGCAGTGTTCTGCCTTAAGGCCAGAAGAGGGCGCCAGATCTCATTGTAGATGGTTGTGAGCCACCATGTGGTTGCTGAGAATTGAACTCAGGACCTCTGAAAGAGTAGACAGTGCTCTTAACCTTTGAGCCATCTCTCCAACCCCAATTGCTACAAGTTCTAGACCAGGCTGGTTTACAGAGCATCAGGTCAGCCAGCGTTATAGAGTGAGAAAAACAAACAGACAGACAAATGAGAAAATCACAATAACATTTTCAATGGTTAATTTTTATTTTATTTGTTTTTTTTAAGATTTATTTATTTATTATAGATACAACTTTCTGCCTGCATGTATGCCTGCATACTAGAAGAGGACACCAGATCTCATTATAGATGGTTATGAGCCACCATGTGGTTGCTGGGAATTGAACTCAGGTCCTCTGAAAGAGCAGACAGTGCTCTTAACCTCTGAGCCATCTCTCCAGCCCTTTTATTTGTTTTTTTAAGATGTATGATTTCTGTATGTGTGAGCATGGGTGAGCGTGTGTGTGTGTGTGTGTGTGTGTGTGTGTGTGTGTGTGTGTGTGTGTGTACGCGTGCGTGCACATACCTGTACATATACACTGAGGTTAGAAGAGGGTGTGAGATATCTTCCTTTCACTTCCCACCTGATCACATGAGTCAGGGTTCTTTCCTTGATCTTGGGGCTTCTGTTTTCTCTTCTAGGCTGGAAGCCAATAAGCCCCAGTGACTCTCTTGTCCTAGCTCCCCTTGGTGTATGCAGGATGCCTAACTCCAAGCCATTGAGCCATTTACTGCAGCCCAAAAGCGTGAATTTCCTTTCAGAGGAAATGTCTATTTCAGTTCTCTGCCCACTTTAAAAGCAAATCCATTGTTGTTGAGTTGAGGATATTGGCTCTTAATTAAATATATGACCTCCAGATATCTTCTCCCAGTCCATGGGTTGCCTCTTTTTACTCAATTCCTAGTAACTTCTTATACACAAATGTTTAAAATTTGAAGTGTGCCATTTATCTATTTTCCCTCTTGTTGCCTATGCTTTTTTTGTGTCGCATTTAAAAAAAAAAAATCACTGCCAATCTGAGTGCCTGATGCCTCCCTCTTTTATCTAAGAGGCTTTAGGTTTTAGTGTTTTCACTTCAGACTTTAATCCTTTCAAGTTAACGTTTGTTGAGAATATTCAATGTTCCAGCGCTGTTGGAAATTGTTCCCCCTTTGTCTTCCAATGTTCTTAGTACCTTTGTTGAAAATAAATTGGCTGTGTACATGCTGGTTTGCTCCGGCTTCTCCATTCTTCCCATTAGTCTGTATGTCTGTCCGGATGCTATGTGTCTGTATGTCTGTCCTGATGTTTGTCAGATGACTGCAGTTTTGCAGTAACATTTGATTGAAATCAGGGACTGTGAAACATGGAAGTTTCCTTCTGCCCTTTAAGGTCCATTTTGGCTATTTGGGGTTACCATTTTTACATGGTTTTGTTTTTAGCTTTTATGATTAAATAAATATTAATTTTATTAGTTAACAAGCTACTGAAAAGCAAATTTAATAGAAAGCTGTAGCCAAATGAGTTCATATGCAAACTCTCCAGTTGTCCAGGCTCTCTACCAAATTAATCCCCACTGCTTTCCCTGTCTCCCTGTCTTTCTTCCATGCCACACCCCTTGCCTTCCTCCTCCTGACCCTGCCTTCTAACATCTTCACGGATGTCTAACCACTTCCCGCTGTTCTTATCATGACCACTCCTCTGCATCACTGGGCCTTTGCTTCACCATCCTCTCTGCCAAGAACACTTTCCATGGTTTTCTTAGTATCAGATTCCCCCCTAGCTCTACCTTTAGGAATTATGTTACATGCCATATTTTCCCTGGAAGTCCTAATCTTAGCAAAGGTCCTTTCTTTCTGATGGTCCACTCCATGCTGTGTGGATAATAAATATCATGTGGTCACCCCCAGTAGCTCTTCGAAGGCAAAAGCTGAATTTTCTATTTTTTCCTTGCATAAATACAAGTGATGGTATACAGATAACTTCTGTCAAACTTAACAGAACTGAAAAAAGTTGCAGTTATCCAGGAAGAGGCCTGCCACTGAGAGAGAATGTTGCTGCTATGGGCAAAAGGAAGGACAAGTGGGACAGGCCCTGTGATGGGCTGAGGATCAGGCAGCCTGGGACTCGGAATGTATGAACGCTTGCTACAGAATAGCGGTGTCAGCTGATTCTACCCAATAGGCTTGGAAAATTCCCCTCTTGCCAGCTCACCACCCAGAACTTCTATTCAGAAGACCTATATAAAATTCAAGGCCCTCCAAAGGCCACTGGGCAACAGTCCAGCTCTTCTCTGGTGTAGTAGCCTTTTCCTGGAGCAGTGCCAGAGGCCCTGGAGACCTTTGGATTCTCCAGTGCATTTAGATAGCAGAGACATGCTTTATGCAATTTTAGTTCTTGAGACTGTAGATACTGTAATTGTTATGTGCGTGAAATGGTTTTAAACCCAATCAGGGCTTGGTTGTTGGGACAGCCAAAATGAAAACAATACATAGGACATAGTGAGTGGTGGCTAGTGTCTAGCCCAAAGATGAGGGGAGTAGGCTGGTTCAGTAGCCAAAATGAGAAAGAGATGTGCTTAGCAGGAAATCTCTATTGGATCTATTAGCCACAAGCTAATGAGGGGTGTATGCCAAGGAGGTGATAATACAAAAGCTTCAGAAGATACAAGGCATACATGATGACCTTCACAGGCCACCATCCTCCTTCCAAATAAGAGCAAGAAGGATTCTGTTTTTCAGTGAAGTCAATACCACCTGTGTACATGGTAGGCTGTGTGTGTGTGTGTTTTGTTTTTCAACTGTGGACTGACCTCAGGTTTTATGCATTCTAGACAAGAGTTCTAGAATCTACTTCAAAGCAGAAAGTGCTCTTTTTTATATATATATAAAGGAAGGGAGAAAGGTGTGTGCGCTCATGCGCTTAAGAGTCAGTCAGAGAGACACAGAGGAGAGTTATGTATCTCATGACGATCTTGAATATCCTTTTTAGTCAAGAATGACCTTGAACTTTTGTTCTTTCTTCTTCTTCTACCTCTTAAGTATTGCAGTTATGGGCTGTGTGACTATGTTAGTGAATGTGGCACTGCAGACCAAACCCAGACCTTTATTCTTTTTTTAATATTTATTTTTCTTTTATGTAAATTGATGTTTTGCCTGCATGTATAACTGTGTAAGGGTGTCAGATCTTGGAATTACAGACAGTTGTTGGCTGCCATGTGGATGCTGGGAGTCAAACTCAGGTCCTCCAGAAAAATAACAGTCAATGCTCTGAACCGCTGAGCCATCTCTGCAGCCTCAAACCCAGACCTTTAAACATGCTTGGCAAGCACTCTACCAACTGAACTACATTCCCAGTCCAGAGAGTATACTTTTAATTGCCAGGATCAATCCAGTATTTTTTAGCTCTACTCATTCTTTTTAAAAATTGTGGAAATGCCACATGAATTTTCAAAGACGTGGTCTGAAGTTATTTTTATTTAAAAATGCTTTAATATTTTGTTTAATATTTGTTTAAAGAAAATAATATGACTATTACAGTTGTAGAGGTTCTTCATAGTAGTTCTCCACAAAAAAACCTGGTGCCGGCCTGGTGCCTTCCCATGCTCTGAGCGTGTTCATGATGCTCCTTGGACTTTTGACCTCTTTGGCTTTGACTTCCTTCAGAGAAAAATTTTCTCTTTAAAAGTCTGCTCTGTGATCAGGCATGCATGTCCCAATTGGTGCCAACACGCCTGCCTACATCACTAGAGGATGCTCGGATGTCAGCTGGTCTTCAGGTGAGTGACGGCTCTTCCTTGAGTACTCTCATGGAGAGCTCAGTGTTAGTGGGAGACGTTGTGAGGGAAGTGTGGTTCCCAAGTTCAAACAGCTCAGAACCCAGCTGAGAAAGACTGCAAACAGAGATGCTTACACCAGTGTGAGCAGTCCCGAACTAGAAGGGAATGTTGAGAGTGAGATGAAGTCATTACTCTGAGGTTAGAGAAAAATAATTTTAAAGTGGGAAGGTAATGCCTGATTCTAGGCCTAGGAGAATTAGTATAACACTACCAGGAAGAAATAGAAATAGTGTCATGTAACATGAGGTTTCTGACCCAAACTGGCTGGTGGTCCAGATCCACAGACCTGCAGTCTCAGACCACCTAGCCCCATGGTCCAGACCTGCCCGCCCTGCTTAGTGACCCTAAAATGACTCAGACGCTTATATCAATTTCATGCTGTTTGGCCTATGGCTCAGATTTATTGCCAGCTAGCTCTTTCATCTTAATTCAACCCATTTCCATTAATCTGTCCTGCCATGTGGCCAATGTCTTACCTATCTCATTATATCTCGCATAATGGGTGGCTGGATCACGTCTCCTCCTCCTCCACCCTCTTCCTCCTACATATGTTCCAATTTCCTGCCTACTTCTACAGTGCCTGCCATGGCCAAAACAGTTCTTTAATTTCACTGCATACAGAAAGACATTCCCACATCAATGTCATGTTGTGTATCTGTCATCTCAGCAGCACTTGAGGGCCAAGGCAGAGAATCATGAGTCCAAGTCTTCTCATCCTGGGCTTGTCGGAGAGATGGGTGGGGGACAGAGGAGAGAAAGAGAGATGATGAGAGTGAATTACAGTAAAATAGGAGCTGGCAAGATGGCTCCCACGTCCGAGGACTTGAGATCAATTCTGTGGAAACCATAGAGGAAGGAGAGACTGAAGTCCCACAGGGTGTCTTCTCACCTTCATATAAGCACTATGGCATGCACACACATACACACAGACTAAGTGTTCAAATGTATAAGCCTATGTGGGACATTCTCACTCAGACCACCACAGAGGGGAAGTGAAGGGTCTGTGTCCAGCTTGTAGAATAAGAGATACTGTTGAGAGACTGGCCTACTTAAAGAGATAGCCCATTGGCCTAGCCAATAGTTTGAAAAGGAGTTGACCAAGTTCACATTCTACTAATAGTCCACTATTACTGTTGTGATAAGACACTGATCAAAACTTCCAGGCCACAATCCATCACTGTGGGAAGCCATGGCAGGTACTCAGGGCAAAAACCCGGAGGTAGGACTAGAAGCAGGGGCCATGGCGGAGTGCTATGCACTCAGTGATTTCCATGGCGTGCTTAGCTTGCTTTCTTATACAACCAGGGCCACCTGCCCAGTGATGGCACCTCCCACTGGAGCTGGCCCTTCCCACATCAATCATGAATCAAGCACATTGCCTCATACTTACCCACAGGCCAGTCTGATGGAGGCAATTCCTCAAGAGTAATTCTTTCTTCCTAGATGTGTTGAGATTTGTGTCAAATTAACAAAAAACTAATCACCGGGGTAGAATTGAAGCATGAGTTCACTTTAAGAATTCAAACTGCAGGGGCCAAAAAAAAAAAAAAAAAAAAAAAAAAAAAAAAAAAAAAAAGGCAGGCTGAGATGTATGAGAGATGATATGGATTTAAAGACTAAGAGATTAACTGGTCACCTGGTCACTGTTGACTGTGCAGGGTAAAAGCTTTCTCCTTTTCCCGAGCTCCAGACCTAGAGCACCCACTGAATACCAAACATTAATAAAGCCAACCCTGTGTAAGCAGGGAGGACAGGGGTGTGGCTTATCTCATGGGTCCTTCTTACAAAATACTTCCTCAGCCTCAGTTTCCTCCTCTGAAAGATGCAGAAGCTGACATGTGGCTGGCTAAGGTCACCCTAGCATTAGGACCCTGGAATCTGTTCCTTTGCTGGCTTTACTTCATTCTCTTAAAAATAAACAAACACATAAACAAAACTTTAAAAACAACCCCTACCCATGTGGTCTAGCTCTCCTCTCAGTGTGAGCAGGAGACAGATGCACACAGCTCAGTCTGAAGGACTCTGGAGCTGACAAGCTGTATTGCCCTGGCGAAGAGGATCCCATTGCCATAAATGGAAGTGGCGTTTGGAGTGGTGTTTTTGCCAGGTCTCCTGGACTTAAATGGAACTAGATGCTCTTGCAAAGATGGAGAGGGGGGTGTCTGGGCATGGGAGCTGGCTGCTAGCTCATGCCCTGGAGGTCCAAGTTCAAATATGCTTGCAGGCAAGCCTCCATTAAGTTCTCTGTCCTTATACAATGGAGCTGTTGTATGGCCAGAGGCTGGAGCAGGCAGTTGGATTTCCATCAGGCCAGCACCTTTTGATTCTCCCTCCATTGGAGAATGCACATACCTCGCAGTGCACTCATACTTTTGGTCTGTCACACTGTAAGCTCTAGGAAGCAGGGAGGTGCTGCTCCTGCATGGGAATGTCAGCCCTGTTCGTACGGGGCTTCGGGATGTGGCAGCAATAAGAGAATAAAGATGTTCAGTAGATCAAGAAACCATTACACACTTTATCCCTCTTATAAACATTTGTCCTGCCCCCCAACAACCATTTTAGGTGACTGAATTCCTGGACTGCTTGGGTGCTTTTGCTATGTTAGTTTAATTTTGTAAGCTCCCCCTACAGGAATGACTTGACTAGATGCCCATCTGATTTATAAAGTCCAGAGGGATTTCTATGCCCACTGCTTACAGATTTAATCAGATGGTTCTTGGAAGGGCCCTGACCCTTTCATTGGGAACAATTTCTAAAGTGATAAATTTTCTCCCCACTATGTCTTTAAGTAATATTCTCTCTCTCTCCCTCTCTCCTTCCCCCCTCTTTCTCTCTCTGCGTTAAATGCTCCTTAGACAGTAAATCTTAACCAAGTTGTTACTAAGGGAACTAGGTTTTCAGGTAAGAGTTGGTAGATACATTTAGTTACGGTGGTAATATAATGGACATTTTTATAGTCTGACTACCAGATGCTGTTAAAAAGTACTTAATGGGGCTGGAGAGATGGCTCAGCGGTTAAGAGCACCATCTGCTCTTCCAGAGGACCCGGGTTCGATTCCCAGCACCCACATGGCAGCTAACAACTGTCTGTAGTTCCAGTTCTAGGCAAACACCAAGGCAAATAAATAAATAAATAAAGTTTTTTTTTTTTTTAAAAAGGTACTTAATGAATTGAATTTGTATAATCCTTAATGTGACTCTATAAGTGTTATTTATCTTCATCACCCTAAAATGGAGAAACTGAGGCACAGAAGGATCAAAGTCATGAAGTTGATAGATCATTAAACTGGGCTCCCAAATCTATTACTTACAGCCAAATGCTGTGCTGATTTCCAGTGAATGAGATATTCACTAATTTTCATACCTCTTGAGTTCAGGCTAGCCATGGATATACTTCTTAATATAGCTTTTAACTATTTGTCACCATTGTGTTTTGATTTCCAGGCATAAGTAGGAAATAATGGGAGAATATATAAGGAAGAGAGTAAGGAATAATCATGTCATTGAGAGCAGACATGGCACCATACATGCATGCACCCATGTGTACATATAGTTATTCATCTAGAGATGGTGTGCGTGTGTGCGTGCGTGCGTGCGTGCGTGTGTGTGTGTGTGTGTGTGTGTGTGTGTGTGTGTGTGTGTGTCTCTGCATGGCTGCATGTATATGTATACAAGTGTGCACGGTGGGGGTCAGAAGTCAATCTCAAGTGCATTTTTTTTCCTATTAAGACTGAGTCTCTCACTGGACTGGGATTTGCCTCACTAAGCAGGCTAGGTCGGATGCACAGAAAGCTTCAGGGATCTGATTATCTCTGCCTCCTCAGTACAGAGCTACAGGCAAACGCACACACCTAGCATTTAACATCTATTTCTTTCTCTGCCCGCCTCCCCCAACATAGGTTCTGGTCACCAAACACAGGTCTTCATGCCTTGCAAGGCTAGCACTTTACAGGTAGAACTATCTCTGTAGCCTCTTTTTTGTTTGTTTGTTTCTTTGAGATAGGTTCTCTGGTTGGCCTTGAACTACCTCTGTAGCTGAGACTACCCGTGAACTCGGGATGTTCTTGTGTCCAGGAGCCGGGAATCCCAGCATTCACCTCCATGCCCAGTTCTGCCTCTTAGTTTTGAGCTTACATCATTCTGTGCTCCCAGAGGCTTTTTCGGCAGGTTAAACATAGCCCTTCCCGAGGGATCAGATTTTCCTACTCCAGGTCATGGGAAGGGGCATGAAGAAGAAGACTTTCTTCTCAAGGGCCCTATGTTTGGAAAGGAACACATAAAAATTGATCAATAAGAACATTTGACAGCTTACCAGGTCTCTGTCTATAAGGGTGCACTTGGCAGCTCTTAGGCTATCGGAAGAGAGACCAGCCTTTGTCCTTTAGGAACTCAGAATTGAGAAGACAGGTGGCCTAGATCCCAAGATTATTCTCTCTGTCCATAGTTCATGATATAATATTTATCTCATAACCTATCTTTAAAAATCGTTTTAGATTTATTTGTTTTTATTTTATGTATATGAGTGTCTTGCTTGCATGTATGTATATGTATACCACATGCAGTGCCTGCAGAGGTCAGTTAAGGGCATTAGATCCTCTGGAACCAGAGTTACTAACAGTTGTGAGCTACCAAGTGGGTGATGGGAACTGAAGCTGGGTCCTCTGAAGAGTAACAAATGCTCTTAATTACTGAGCTATCTCTCCAGCCACACACACCCCATACCCTTATGTTATTTTATACTTTGGATTCAAAAGCAGACATAACTGTTACACAAAGACAATTGAACTCCAGGCTGCCATCACAATGGGTGAGTTTGTACTGGTATTCAAAGCTATGTATGATATATTATTAGATGGCATAAGCTTATAGAAAAATATGCATGCTATGGTCCCACTTGTATAGCAAAGATAAAAATGCTTAAATAACAATAAAATACATAATAATTACACCTACAGAGTACTTACTGTATACTAGGCATTGTTCTAACTTATTGGTCCTACAAAGGACTCTGTAGATGCCAATGACAGTTCAGTACTTGTGCCCTAACCTACTGATCTGAGTTTTAGTCCAGGGTTCAACGTTGTGGAAGGTGAGAATGACTTCCTCAAGTTTTCCTCTGATCTCCACAGGTGGAATGTGATTTATAGAAAAAAAAAACTCTAAGAAGTGATTATTATTATATCAACATTGTATGAATAAATGAATGTATATAAAAGGTTGCCACTTCTGTAAGATTCCTTAATTAGTAAATGGCAAGCTCAGAATTCAATCTCTGGTGTCCGGCCTCCCAAGTGTCTGCTACTAACAGTAGGCTGACCTATAAATGCTGTGTAAGTATAAGCAAAATCTAAACAGACACACAACAAACTCCCAACTAACTAAGAGGCATGGAAATGGGTGGGATATGGTGGAAGGAATATTTTCTTTTTATAGCATATACCTTTTTGTTTCTTTTTTGGCAATGCTGGAGATAGAAACCAAGACCTCATGGAAGAAATTATTCAGAAACTAGATGATGACTTATTTACAAGTTTGCACCTCCATTAGAGTATGCATACAGCTGTGGAGTCGGTGGTAATTTAGGCAAAGGAAGAGAGCCCATGGGGTCCATTTCTAGGCAGAAAGAATGAGAAATGCAGCAGGTTGATAAGCAGAGAGAAAAAAAAAAAAAACAGGATGTGATGTGAAAAGGAGGAAGAACCGAGGAGCTTAAAGATGAAGCAAAGAAAGAAAGAAGCTCAGTCTGTTAGTCCATATTGGGCAGGAGGTAGATATTTAACAGCCAACTTTGAGGCCCCACACTTCAGTATAAAGTCTTGGGGTGGGAAACAAAAGTAAAATATTTAGCCCATTTATAAAGTTAATCAGGTATTCTACTTCTCTGGATGGGGTGGGGAAGATGGTCAGGGATTCCAGTTGAGAATTCCAGTCCTAATAGGTTCGGCTTCACTCTGAGGCCAAGTGTCCATGTGGAGGAGGGTTGAGTTCCTTTCTGCTGACAGTTGTGGGTGACTAGGACCGCCCACAGCCACAGAAGCCGGTCAAGGCAGGGGTCATGCATCAGCTGTTGGGACACTCAGCTGTCTTACTGACAGGCCTCTTGACTTGGTCCCATGTCAGCAGATTCAAGTAGCTCTTAGACCTGGTCTGCTATCAAGCTCAGCCACCTTTACCCTTGAACCAGCCTGAGCTCTGGAGGGCGCATGGTACACACAGCACAGGGCACAGGAAGCCAAATTGGTCTTCATCCTGCTTTCTAGGGCAGGGGCAGAGGCCACTACCACGGAAAAGGGAAAGGTAGACCCGAAAGGGCTGTCAGCTGGCCTGACCACAGCGTTCTTACAATATTTTGACAACTGTGGTTTTTCTGAAGCTGCCAAAATAGTGATGATAGTTCTGTTTTCTGAGTGAATATTATGAGCCAAGACTCCTATAAAATGTTCTTCACAATGAAATGCTACGTTATTTTACAAATGACGAAATGGAGATTCAGAGATGCTACCATTCATTGGTGTCAGAGGTGGGATTTGAATTCAGGTCTAGTCTGCTGCAAATCTGATAAAATTTTGCATTATGCTCCTTGGATGGTCCTTTCAAACAGGAATAGGAATTGCTTTTTAGTAAAGCATCCACTATGGTCTGGAGAGATGGCTCAGCACTTAAGAGTACTGGCTGTTCTTCCAGAGAACCTGAGTTCGATTCCCAGCATCCACATGGCAGCTAACAACTGTTTGTAATTCCAAAATCTGACTACCTTACAGTTATACATGCAGGCAAAACACCAATTCACATAAAATAAAAATAAATATTAAAAAAGCACTCACTAATAGGAGAGCAAAGTGTAGTATAAACAGTCATATCTTACAGGGCATGGTGTCCATTCTTCCCTTCCTTACCTGTGTGGATGGCGCTTGTATCTTTGTCTTAAAAGCGACATCCACATGGCTACTAAGTGCCATGAAATCCCAGAAGACTCAAAGTCTTACTGGGATCAGCTCCTTACTTATGTCTGGAATATAATTCACACTAGTTGTGCACAGAGGTCTCTGAAGAATGTCAGGCAGATCCTTCTCTCTTTCCCATGCCGAGCCAGATGGCCCTCTGAGCTCCTCCCTACCTGGGCACTGCTGTCCATCAAGCTGATTGGCATCTGAGACTTGCTTCTCTGCTGATGGTATCTACTCCTAGTAAAACCGATCTGTGCATTTAAGGGCTGGACTTGATTTCTCCTGGTCTTGAATTCGGGATCTTAATTATTTAAGCCATTTGAACTCAGGTCTAATCTGTATAAAAGCTGCTGAGTCATGAAGACAAAATAGTGGTTGAGCCTTTGCATGGGTAGAAATGTATTAAATATATTACTTGTGGATGTATGTCATAGATGGTACTGTTTATAACACACACTCAGATGCACAAAGAATATATCTGAGACTGTACTTCTGACCAAGATGGAGTAAGAGGAGCCAAGTTTACCTTCCAAATAATAAACTGGACAAAATATGTAAGCCAACAATATTCCAATGCTAATCCTGTCAGGCTGTGTCAGAAGGTGCTTCCTAAGGAAGAGAAAACAGAGGAAGAGAACCCTACAGTTAACCAGCTTACTCCCCTGCTTGTGTGTGTGTGTGTGTGTGTGTGTGTGTGTGTGTGTGTGTGTGTGTGTGGAGTGGGTGGTGTAGGGAGGAAAAAGCCAAGTAGTGTGGCGGAGAACACCAACCCAGGAGCTGAGGAAGAAGACTGAGAGGGAAACAAAGCATTGGAAATGGCAGCGGGCGGCATCAGAAGATCTCTCTGAACTCTTCTGCTCAGTGCCTGTCAGCTCACGTGTGTGAGGAAACTAGCTGAGATCTGGAAGAGAATCACCCAGAAAGGACAGAGTAGAGAACGTCATAGTTAGTGGGAGTGAAAGATACAGCCTTAAGTCATGGGGCGGAATTATCCCTAGATGAAAGGTAGTTGTGATCTCCCTTAACACTGGGAAGGAGGGAACTCTTTCCAAGTAATTTATCTGTGCTCTAGAACAATGCTCAAGTGTATTTATGACAATAGGAAAATGTCTTAACATAAACAAGACAGAGTCCCCCAGGCCTGACATCTAATTGAAACTTAGATGGCCTGGAAAGAAACGGGAATATGACTAAGAACAACCATCAAAGCAGAGACCAGATGGAACACTTGTGACAGAATTAGTTTGTGTGGTTTTGTGTTTAGCTTAGACAGTCTCTTATAATCTAGACTAACCTGAAACTCACTATCCTGCTGCATCCTCTAAAGTGTTGGGATTGCAAGTGTGTGTCCACATTCCTGGTGACAGTTTTGTAAATGGTGGTTATAATGTATCCTATGAGCCAAAGAAGGCAAAGATTGAGCTTGTAAGGAACACACAGGGAAGGCAGTAAAAAACAGCTGGGTGCGTTGAGATACACAGGTCATCTTAGAGTTTGGGAAGCTGAGGTAAAAGGAGTGCCTCAAAGTGGATGTAGCCTGGGTTACATAGTTTCTCTTCCTGCTGCTGTGATAAAATACTCTCCATAAAAACAACCTAAGGAAGAAACAGTTTATTCTGGCTCAGAGGGCACAGTTCTTCTTGGCAGGGAAGCAAGGCACCAAGAGATCTAAATCAGAGTCAGAGAGCAGTAAACACGTGCCCTTTCTCTATTTACATAGTCCAGGATATAAGCCAGGGAATGATGCCGCCCACAGGGGGCGTGACTTCCCAACCCAATTAACATAATCAGGGGCTACCTCCCTCCCTCAGTTAACTTAATCAAGATAATCCCCATAGGCATGTCCAGGGGCCTGTCTCTCAGGTAATTCAAGATTGTGTCAAGTTAATAATTAACACTAACAACATCATACATAGCAAGTTTCATACTTGGTTGAGCTACAAAATATGACCTGGTTTTACGATACCACTCCACCCCACCTCCCTGCAGTCAATAAAACCACAATCAAACAAAACAAGCAAGCAAGTTAGTGAGTGGGCAATCAAGCAAATAAACAAAAACTCAAGCACAATATTTGTCTAATCTGCTTTATGTGGCAAAAAAACAAAACAAAACAAACCCAACATACACTTAAGACAGGATGATTTGCACATCTGAGAAGATTTCCTACTTACATAGTTTTAGAAGCTGGGGTGTCTAAGGCATGAAGACCAACTGGTAAGGACCTCCTTGCTTATATGATCTTCCTATAGAAGAGAAAAGAGCATGTGGGTGAGGGAAAAAAGAGCATGGAACTCATCGTTTTATTAGGAAGGCACCCCTATAATCTTGGTACTAATCCATTCAGAGGCACATCCTCATGACCCTTCCTTACATTCTCATTTCTCAACATTATTGCACATGACCGTGGGAAATGCACCCAAAGCATAGCAAAATCCAACAACAGCAAAGTCTTTCAAAAGTGTCTGGGGAGATGTCTCAGTTGATAAAGAGCCTCCTTGTACAACCATGAAGATCTAAGGATCTCCAGGATTTGTGTACAAAAGCAAGATGTTGTACCCTGCCTCTGTAATCCCAGCACTAGGGAAGCAGAGTAAGGAGTTGCTGGGACTTTCTGGCCAGCTGGTCTAGCTAAATTGGTGAGCTTCAAGTTCAAGTGAGAAATCCTATGGGAAAAAAATAGGAATGGAGGCCAGCAAGGAAGTGTACGGGGTAAAGCACTTGCTGCACAAACCTGGCAACCTGAGTTAGATTCCTAGAACTAATGTAAAAAGGTAGAAAAAACCCTCTGATCCCCTCAAACACACACATGCCATGATGCATGAGCCTAAACACATACCATGCACACACAATAATAAATAAAAATATGATGGACTGTGATTTAGCAAGACATCCATCAGTGACCTCTGACACATGAACACACACACACACTAAAAACAACAGTAAAATTTAAAAAGGCTGGAGAGATGGCTCAGTGGTTAGGAGTGTTTGCTACTCTTATAGAGGACCTAAATTTGGGTTCCAGACTCGATGTTGAGCTGTTCACAGTCACCTTAACCCCAACTTCTCTAGCCTCTGCAAACATCTGTGCTAGTATGTACTCCAACACACACAACAACTAAAAACATTTCCTAGTTACGTGTTAATGGAAGGAACTGACTGATAACTACACATCAAGCCATGCTAAAACAGTGCTGGAAGTTGGCTTGTGGGTTCAGCATGTGTCTAATATGTCCAAGCCTGAGTTAGATTCCTCAAAAAAGGGGAAAAAAACCTAAGAAATATTTTCTTTAATATTTATTTTTATTTTATGTTAATTAGTGTTTTGCCTGCATGTATAACTGTGTAAGGGTGTCAGATCTTGAAATTACAGACAATTGTTAGCTGCCATGTGGATGCTGGGAATTGAACTCAGGTCCTCTGGAAGAACAGTCAGTGCTCTTAACTGCTGAGCCATCTCTCCAGCCCCAGAAATCTTAATAGAATGTCTACAAGCAGGAGAGACTGGTGGAAAATCTATACCTACACAAAAGAATAAAGACCACCGGCATTGTCAATATATAGGAAATGTTATCTTTTTTTCATTATTGAAAATATTAAACTAGCTTATGATAGGAAGCAGAAATAACAACATATGAGCTTATACCATAAGCAAGTAAAGCCATGACAATTTGGCAAAGACCAGAAATGACAAAATGTACATATACAGTTTTAAAAAGGTTGGTGCACTAGGTTTAGAATATTGAGGGTAGCCTGTATACTATAAATGTTTCACTATAAAACTGCACAACCAAGAATTATTGCTGATTATCTAACAAATGGAATGAAGTAAAAGCAAATACTAGAGTGTTATTAGTGATAATTATAGGAAGCAGGCCAAGCCGTCTCTCTCTTTTGCAGTGTTGAACTGGAAGTCTCAGCTGGTGTAGGAAAACAAGGGAGTAAAAAAAAGCCTGAAAAAGATGTGAAGTTGTCTTTTCAGATTACATGACTGTTTACATAGACCCCCCCCATCAAAACAAAACCCCAGAGTTAATAAATAACTATAGCAATGCTGCACACTGCAAAGTCAATATCACCAAAATAAATTGCTTCTGTATGCTAATGCTGAGTAATTGGATTTTGGAAATAGAAACACATTACCATGCCCAATGGTGAGCACTTATATATTAACAATATACTCATAAGATCTGTGATAGATGAGGTGTGTGTGGGGTGTGGTGCAGGCCATTGATTCTAGCAGTTGAGAGGCAGGAGCAGGCATTTCCCTGAGTCTGAGGCAAACCTGGTCTACATGAAGAGTTTTAAGTTCTAGGTCAGGCAGGGATAGATGAGGTCCTGTCTGTGAACAACAGCAACAACAACAAAAATCTATATGAGAACTACAAAACACAGATGAAAGAGGTTTAAAAAAAAAGATGGGTATGAGGCTCAGTTGTGAACACTTCCCTAAGAAGTGAAAGCCTTGGGTTCTTTCCACAGAATTGGGAAGGGGGAAGTGAAACCAAACCAAAACAAACATAAAAAAAAACAAACAAGTCCCCAAACAACCTAGAATTAAAGAATTGAAAAAATATTCTATGTTCCTAAATGGAAAGGACTCAATACTGTCAAGATTTCCATTCTTCATAATTTGATCTATAGAGTAAATCCAATCTCAAATGAAAACTTACCCATTATTTTGTATTTGATAACAAACTGATCATAAGTTTACACGGAGAGATGAGTGGAATCTAGTTATAGTGGCCAACACAATAGGAAAAGAATAAAGTCACAAGATTGTCACATTCAACTTTAAGATTTACTACAGTGCTACTGTAATCAAGAGTGTAGGCCAGCCTGCATCTGCATAGTAAGTCCCAAGTCAGAACTACAAAGTGAGACCCCCCCTCTCTTTCACATACACACACACACACACACACACACACACACACACACACACACACACACAGATCCTGAGTCTGTCATTGGTTTTTGAAACCTCAAAGCCCACCCCAGTGACTTACTTCCTCCAAGGCCACACCTCCTAATTCTTTCAAATAGTGCCACTCTGGTCACTAAGCATTCAAATATATGAGCTTATGTGAGCTATTTTTATCTAAATCACCACAATATAGCTGATACTATTATTTAGAATATACAAAGAACTCTTAAAATTGAATAAGAGAATTAGCAACCCAGTAGAAAGTGAACCAGAGG
This sequence comes from Sigmodon hispidus, assembly GCA_004025045.1. NCBI lineage: Eukaryota > Metazoa > Chordata > Mammalia > Rodentia > Cricetidae > Sigmodon > Sigmodon hispidus. Next base: position 504,932 of record PVIH01000031.1, read on the forward strand.
CTTAAACAGATACCTTGCCAAAGAAGATATAAAAGGTGGCAAATCACCAAGTGAAAAAATGAAGTACTTCCTATGTCATCAGAGGATTATTGCAGACTAACACAAACCATCTTACAGCTGTTGGAATGATTGGAACCCAAACACTGACCAAAAACCTTTGAAGATAACCGACACCAGAAACCCTATTCTTTACTGGCTACAAAACTATTTATGTTCTCACCAAATTCTACTCTGTGTTGTCTTCAGAGAAATCCACTTAATGAAATTAATTAATCTATGTATCTCAAGATTATATACTGATCCTTGAAGTTTATTCAAATGTGTTCGAAAACTTGGGTCCAGAAATGAACCTGTACATGGAGGCAAAGCTTGGGAGCAACCCAAATGCCCTTAGGGAGGTGCCTAGCTGGATCTCCCACAAGGACCAGCTGCCATTGGGACCAAAAAGAAATCAGCTACAAAGCAATATAAATACATAAAGAAAACTTGAATGCACATGACCAAACAAAAGAAGTCAATCTGGAAGGCCTCAGACTATCTGACTTCAGTTACATGACATTCTAGAGATGCCAAGATGGTAGAAATAGTAAAATGATCAAAGGTTTCCAGGAACTGGTGGCAGATGGGGGTTTAATATGTGAGACATAGAGATTTTTTTAGGGCTGTGAAATTATTCTGTATGCTAATATAATGATGGATGCATGTAACTATACTTCTGCCAAAACCCTATGTAAAACATCCAGAATATACCCTCATGTGATGCTTGTGAACTTTGGGGTGATGATGCTGTCCCCAGTAGCATCCCATTGTTGAGATGTCCCCATCTGTCAGGATGCTGATAACGGGGGACTGCATGTGGAGGGTCAGGAAATCACTGTGTGCACTCTCTGCACAATCCATTCAGTTTTGCTATGAAGCTGAAACTGTCTTGAGGAATAAAGAATTTAAAAGAAACTACAACAACCAAAATGCTTTGGTATTGGTATAAAGACAGACAAATAGACTGGGGAAATAGCATACAGAGCACACATAGAAATGAACTCACACATGCAGCTCACTGCTTTTCAAGAGTAGCCAGAGCAACTGAATGGGCAGAGGACAATCTCTTCAACCAACAGTACTGAAGATCAACCCATACCTTACAGCATCTACAAAAACTAACTTGAAGTGGACATGAACGCAAGATTAAGATCATAAAAGTTCTAAGAGAAAACACAGGAGACATCTTAGTGGCCTTGTCTTTGGCAAAGATTTCTTAAACATCAACTGTTAAGCGAGCAAGGACTGTAGAATTGAAAAGAAATGCCCACAATGAAATCCGTTTTCTTCCCAAAGGCACTATAAAGAAAAAGGGTTAGCCATAGACTGAGAAAAATATTTGCAGTCACATATTTATCTGACAAGAATTTGTATCTAAACTATTTTAAAAAACAAATTAACTTCATTAAAAACTTCAATGACCCTGGGTTTATGTTGTGCAAGATGTTTTTCTTTGCCTAATTTCATTTTTATTTGCCCAATTAAGGGGTTATTAAACACAAAATGCAAAAGGAATTTCCTCTCTCTATGTGGGCACAGATTGAAAGGGAATAAGTAGACATGATTCATTTATTAAATGATCTTCTATAGAATATTGTTAATTTGCAGTTTTCCTTTCTTTAAAAAACAAGAGTTGGTTTTTATTTTTTAAAATATTTTTTGAGAATTTCATATGTACATATGATGTATTTTGAGCCCATTCATTCCTCACTCCTTCCCCAACTCTTTCAAGAAATCTTTACCCTTCCACACCATTTCCAATTTCATGTAATGTTATTTTTTATAATCCACTGAATCCAATTTATATTGCCTATAGACTCAAGGGTGTGGGGCCATCTACCAGAGAGCATGGTCAACCTAGCAGGGGCTTCAACCTTGAAGAAATCTGGCTTTTCCTCTCCTGGAAGCCATAAATTGTCAATAGCTCATTAGCTAGGCTAAGGATGCATGCACCGGTCCCCACTCTGTGCTGGAATGCTACCTGGCTTGATCTTGAGCAGGCAACCGCAGATGATGTAAGTTCAAGAGTTGCAGAGAAAATGGCCTTATCTTTTACACTGGTAGATAATTTAACAGTTATTTTACCAAGGAAAATATTCAAATATCAGCTGATTTCATGAGAAGACATAAAATCTTACTAGTCATTAAGTGTAGTTAGACACCGTGTAATGACACATTGCTCAGTGGTAGACCATCAGGTACAATGTACCTTATAGGTAAAATTCCTGCAAGTTGGAGTTGATCTAAGAATGTAGCTCAGTGGCAGAGATGTACTTAGCATGTTCAAGCCTATGAGTTCAATATCTATCCAGAACTGAGAGAATTATAATGGACCTGTAGTAATTCCTATGGACTAGTGATGTCATGCCTAAGCTCATCACTCATGTGTTTGCAGCTAGCTGTATAAAAGTCCAGCACATACAATCACTTCCAATATATGATAGTTGATAATGGTGATGTATGACTGCTACTGGTTTAAATGTAAATTTTATCATTATTTTAAGTTATACTTGTATAAAAATATATGGCCTACAAAACAGTGTGCTATGCAGTACTGTTAACAACCTCATACATCTGGTTTCCTGTCTATCTTGATTCTATTCATAGGCCTGTGGAATGATTGCCCTATACCATTCAAGTTTGTGTGTAGGTACACTCTATGATAGTCATACTATGAGAAAAATTGCCTAACAAATTTCATTAATTGGTGCATGACTGTACACACAAATTAAATGAGATTCTATCACATGACCACCAGAAGGGTTCAAATGAAACCATGGATCCAACCATTTCAAGCATAGTTGAGAGTCTGTCTATAGGCAATGGGACTCTGATTCATCATTGGTTTCATTTATAACTGGTGGGGATGCAAAATGCTACAATCACTTTATTGTAAGATGGGGAACTTCATGAGGAGTTAAACAAATATCCACTATATGACCAATTATTCCATAACCAGGTATTTGCCTGAGGAGAAAAGAGACTTGTACTTGAATGAGTATGACAACTTCATTTGTAATGGATCCAACATAGAAATACCCCAGATGTCCACCAACAGAGGCATGCATAATCAAACTGTGATATGCATGCAATGGAACAGCCTCAATAACAGTGAGCTATGGATACACATGGTGATGTGGATGAATATCAAAACCATGTTGAGAGAATCCAGGTGAAAAAGAGTACATGTTTACAATCACTTCATTTATATATTTCTAGAAGGTTTAATCTATAGTTGCAGACCATGAATCTGTAGTTAGAGAACCAAGAGAAGAGGGAGTAATTATGAAGGCGTAAGAGGAGACTCTGGGGATGCTTGTTTTGATGATTGTAATGATGGTTACACAGGTATGCACATATGCCACAGTTTACCAAAATGTGTATTTTTATGTGTAGTATGTTGCAATTCAATAGAAGTTTAAAACAAAATGAGTTAATTTTAGACTAATATCCACCAACACTCATACAGTCCAAGCAGTAACACTGTTACTATGCACAGTGCAGCCTGACACACCTACCTTCTTCCACTACTACTGAAAATACACCACGATCATGAACCACTGGGCTGACTTCACAATCAATAATGGGTTTGATGCCTGCAGTTTGTAAACAACCGTCCTAAGATGTATCTGCAAAGCAAAAGGATTTCACAGAAGCAACGCTGCCTAAGCCCTGCTAAGACAGTTTCTGTGTCATTAGTACAAATCTTCCTCTTTCCTTCTTTCCAAGTCGTTGAGAAATCATTGAGCCCTAACATAATGAGAAGTCTCAGCCTTTACATTTTTGGCTCATAGACTCTCTCGTGCCACTATCTGTTTAAGAGATTGTCCCTTGATTTCATAATCAAAACTCTTAATAGTGAGGAGTCGAGGAGACACTATAGAGGCTTTTTGGGAACACTGAGGTGGTGACTTCCTGACTGGGGACTTCGAAAGGTGGCCCAGGCCTTCAGACCTTAGCCATCTGCTCTTGGCTGCTGCTTCTCCCATAAAATAAAGCAAGCTGGTTCCAGTAATGATCCCATCTCTGAAATAGTGGTTTCCTGGAGAATTTGCTTGAAGTGGTTGCTAGTTTTGTCCTTAATAGCTGAAGATGGAATGGGTGGAGATCTGACTTGCTGATGTATAGTACGTGACTCTGCCCATGTGTAACGGGGTCCACCAAAGAAAAGTCAAGAAGCCACTGGAGGAAGCCGAGAAAAACAAACAACAATAAGAGTAACCTAGGCTCCCGCAGCCTCATTCTGCCAAGCATTAGTGCTCCCGTAACTTGATAATTATGTACCTAGTGCTCTCCTCAATTACACAGCTCTGGGTGTCACCAGCAGTGTAATTTGCACATTAGGTCCAAATTAGCTTGGGCATGGAGGCACATGCCTGGAGTTCTACCATTTGGCAAAAGGACTGGGCTATATGGTGGGACCTCATCTAGATTCTTTCTCTGCCAAAAGTCCATCTCATGTCAGATCTCATAAAGAGTCTGAAACCTCAAGGAGATGAAAATGAGGCAGAAGTCAGCTGAAGATGTGAAAGTTAAGAATAGTCATTGTTTCACAAGACCTAGAAAAACAAAAAACAGCGGGATAGATGGATGCTCGGGCCAGAGCTTGTGGCACATCCAAGGGAAACAAGATCATAAATGAGAGCTTAAACTCCTGGGCTTGGCAGAATGACCTCACTCACAGTCCATAGTCCATTTCTCTCTCAATAGATTATATTTAGATCATTCCCTGATAAGTAGCGGCCAGAGCTTGTGAATTTGAACAGTGTTGGAGGTGGTGTGTTGATACTGTTTTCTGGCAAATACATTACAGTGTCATGTTGGCATTCCCTATTTAGGAACTGAAAGTATGTCTCCAGAGGAAACATTTAGGCCTTGCTTCAGGTTCAGCTCTACCCACCTTTGTGATCTTGGGGAAAAACAGCTTGACCCCTATAAAGCTCAGACTTTGTGTTCAGAACGGCATTTCCCAAACAGTAGTGATTTTTCACCCCACCCTGAAATATCTGGCAATATCTGAAGACATTTTAATGGAGAACTGGGACTGATATACATATTTTTGGATAGAAGCCATGGGTGATGGTAACATCCAGTAACTCAGTAGCACACAGTAGACGACTACTCCCACAAAAAAAGGAATTGCTTGATACAAACTGGCGGTGGGGTGGAAACCAAAAAATTTCTGGCTAAGGTGCATTTAGAGTCTGACACAAGATTGGTAGGTGCAAAATCAACCATAGCCATCATCAGCAAATGATCAGTTTAGTGTGTGGTTTGATAAAACAAACAAGCAAAGAAAAAAACAGCTTCTGGAAACATAAGGACCATCCACTTCTGGGCAGAGTTCAAAATATTCTCTTATCGAATTTTTTCTACAGTCCATCCAACACAGGCCTGGTCAGGAAGTTTAAAGTATAGGCTCTGGGGCCGAACTGTACCATTAAATACACACACACACACACACACACACACACACACACACACACACACATCTTGGAAAAGCCATTTAGCTCGGCCTACTTGTCTATAAAATGGCCACCATAATACCTGCATAGGAAATACTTCGAGGTATGTGGGCATGTGAAAGGCCACACTGTATAGCATACCAAGCGGTCAACTGATACTTGGTATTCCTGCAGGGGAGTAGTTTTGGTGAGAATATTAGGAGGAAATTATTTTTTACCATTCTTATTTGTAGATGGGCATGTGCGGGAATGCTCATGCCAGAGGTACATGTGTGGGGTCAGAGCCCAGTCTGCGGGAGTCCACTCTCTCCTTGTACTATGTGGATTCTGGGGACAAAACTCTGCTTACCAGGCTTGACCATGGTGCCATTGCTGAGCCACACTGATTTTAATAAGAGACTCTAAAGTATTTCACATTATGTCTAAAGGGGAAGAAATCCAAACAAACAGAATCCATACAGCAATAAAAAGTATCAGAGGGCCTGGCGGCATGGAGCTGGGTGTTCACAAATGCTATCCCCGTCACTTTTCTCACACTCCTTTGAAGTGGCTTTCGTTAGACGTTCCTTTGAGTCTTGACAGTTATAGAAATGGGCTCACAGGAGTTAGTCACTCCCTTATGATCACACAGCTGCAGAAGGGCAGAGCTGGGCTTTTGAATCCCCAGTGTGACTCCAGCCTGTGTTTTCCTGGGCTGAGATTCAGCACTGCTCAACTCAGGGCAAATTCCTAGAACATAAGACATTAACAAGTTAGGAGGTTTAGAAAAAAAGACTGTGAAAGAGGCTGTGAAAGCACAGCCTCTATGTCTTGGCTGGAGCAGGCAGCCAGGGTATGTGGTGAGAGCAGGGAGCCCCTGCCAGAAGCCCTTTCATTGTATGCCAATGATGGCTGCTGGGTCCAAGCAAGTCACCCTGCAATGTCAGGCAGCATTCAGTTACCTATAGAGATCATTCTGTAGTGATGCCTGAGGCCTGCTGGTCAAAGACAAGGAATCCGGGCTCCTAGGTTACTTAGTGTTATTTCCCATCACAAGGGAAGATCTTCTAGAAGGTTCTGAGGACAATTCCTAGCAAGTGTTTTGTGTGCTGAGATAGGACCACAATAATCTGAGAAACCTTGAGCTGAAGAACTGGAGAGCCATGACGGCCTTCCTCTAAACAGCTCTAGTTAGTGGACTGGGAATGGCACCAGGAATACCCTAGAGTCCTGAGGATGTAGCTGTGAAGAGGCCTTCAGAACTGGGCAGTACTCTGCATCTCTGGTGCCCTGCTGGGCCCCTTTGCCTTTCATGGTGTCAGACAAATGTGTTAGTTTTCTCATTGTTTCAATAAAATACCTGACAAGAGATTAATCTTATTAAACAAATATCACCACAGAACTTAAAAGAGGAAGTAACTGTTCTGGTTCCTGAGTTCAGTAGGGTTTCAGCGGCTGTGGCAGGGAAGCTTTGCTTGAAGCAGTGACCATGTGAGCCCAGGGCAGGTGTAACCTTCAAAGACCCAGGCACACTGACACATGCAGCGAAGCAGAACAGGCTTTCCCCGAATCCTTTAGCCTTGAAATTATCATCACTAGCTGGGAGATTGGGAAGTCAAACACAAGCTCATTGAGGATAGTTCAAATTCAAACCATAGCCAAAGACATCACACACTGTCCACAGTAGGACAGCATCAGGGGCAGTCTCCTGGCTGCTTGCCCACCTCCCTCCAGCTCTGGTTCTTGCATGCCTAACAAAATAATGGGGCTGCAAACTGTCTCAGGATGCCTGGGTCTCACATATCCAGCAGAGAAGCTGGGCAGCAATAGAACAGGCTACAGGATCTCTGTGTCAGTGTGGTCCATGTGTTCTGTGAAGGGCTCTGCTCTACCCTGGTGGAAAATGCACCGCAAGTTCACTAACCTGGCTTTAAATATAGGGGAGGAAACAGATGCTGGCTGGGAGGAAGTATCTGAGGAGAACAGAGGTTCAGGCAGTGGCTTGCCCAGGCTGATAAGGTGGGGGCTGGAAGCCCAACCTCTGCCGTTTTGCTGGGGATGGGGTGCTCTCTGACATTACTGTAGGCTCTATTATCACCAGAACTTGGCTTTTCTGCAAGCTCCTCCTCATGATTGACATGAGAGGGTTATTTTTAAGTTGATCTTTTTGACTTCCTTTTGGCCTGTGTCCTCTGCTTCCTTCGTAGATCAGTTCTGGCACAGCCTGCCAGGCTGTGGGAGCTGCGGGCTGTCTCTGTATGGGCAATGGCAAAGGCTGAGGAGAGAGGTCAACCTGCTGACTCTGGCAGGCTGAACACAGACTCCAGTGGGCTCATGACAGCACAGTGTGGAAGAATCCAAGCTTTTCAGGCCTAGGGCTTAGTCTCAGAGTGGGGAGGTAACCAGAGCGGTCACTTTGGAATCCTGTGACCCAATCTGCAGGGTCCAGATAAATATATGAATGTCTCAGTGTTGTCAGCTGGGGGGCCCCCTTCCTGGACCAGGCTGCTCTGTCCTCTGTGATCTGTGAGGGCACCTCTCCCACTAGTATCGCTGAGTTCTGGAGAGTATATCTGGCCAGGTGCATCACCAGCACACTCAAACTGTGCCGCTGATGAATCATAGCAACAGTCTCGTTCTCTCTATCATTCACAACACTGCAAAGAAGATGAGCTGAGATCACCTTGGTTCCTGGGGGAGGGGAGCACCATGAACTACTACTTGGCAACCTCAGAGGTTCCTTTGATGCCTTTGACTCGCCCAAGTCCTCAGTTCATAGTAGAGACCCTAGAGTGCAGCTAGCACCCAATGGCTGCCTGCAATACTGATGTAAGGACTGGCTACCTCCCGACAGGGCCTTCTTCCTTACTGTTCTCTTAAGACTGATATGATCCCCAGCTCCTATCAGGGATCACAGAGCCCTGCCCCTGCCCTCCCCCTTCCTAGCTGTGGCCTGGCAGGGAATAGTTTAGAAACTAGTACTTCCTTGCCAGGGCCCAAGGGAACACAGTTTGGTTCTTAGCAGGTGGCAGTCCTGGTTTGAGCAGCCTCTGAAATCAGGCAGAACAAGCTGGTCTGTGTCCCTCCACAGTAACTCCCTGGGTGACGCTTGGAAAATTCTTTTCAGGTCAGAGTCTGTGTCAAGAAATAGGTTTGGTTTTTGAGATTCCCTGTGCAATTGACGAGCTGGCTCTAGGCTATCTTTCTGTTGAATCATGCTCAACCTCAGTTACTGTAGACCTGAAGAAAACCCAGCTCTCAGAGTTGCAGTTGGATTAAATGATCTGTTCCAGGCAGACAGGCACAGCGGTCAGAGATGAGAGTGCCTCAGGATGGCTGACTCTAACAGCTGCCAGCCAAGCCACCATGGACAAGCTACGTAACTTGGTGCCATGCCAATATCCTTACCTGAGAAAGCAGATATTATGGAAGTGAATGATAGCTTCCATGTACCAAGAATAAAGGAAAAGCTAGCAACAGAAAATTTTAAAAATGGTGGTAAAGCATGCATGTCAGGCCCAGAGAGCTGGAGGCTACTTTATTACTGTACAGGACTGTCCTCAGGCTCTCGGCTTTGAGAAAGCATGACTGACCACCTCACAGCTTTAAGGAAGGTGATGGGTATTGTGCACGTGGGTGGAATGTGCGGGAACATGTACCCCTCCCACCTACACCTTCAGGGACTTGCTGTGGGCGTGACAGTTGAGTATCAATTCAGACCGCTTGTCTCTCTCTGCACCTGCTTCCTCTTTGGGTCTTTGCTGTCATCTGTGAAATGGGGGCCACCTCAGCTTTGCCACGTCTAACATCTAAATGGTATTTAGGATCAGCTTCATAGCTCCTTAGATTCGGTCAAGACATGGCAAAGAGTTCATCTTCTGTAAGTGAAAGAAGAGGAGGGTTGTGAGGTAACCCTTCAAAATGGCCTTTATTATTTTTTTGAGAATTTTACATACACGTGTGCGCACACACGGTGTATTTGGATCATATTCACTTCCTGCTTCTCCCCTAACCCCTCCCAAGTCTGCCCCCACCCATTCTAACTTCATTCCCTTTAAAGAAATCATTTTTATACCCTCTTCAGTCTAGTTTGGTCTATCCACGTATTGACGGGTGTGGGTTCATCCACAGGAGTGTGGTTGGCCTTCCAGAGGCCATGGCCATAAAGAGAACTGTCTTTTCTTCTCCCGGAGGGCCCACACGAGGCTCCCTGCCTGACTGCAGGTTCTGGGAGCAGCCTCCCACTCTGTGGACCTTCAGCAGTTCCTTGTAGCCCCGCCCAGCCAGCAGCATCTCTTGCCTTCCTGCAGATGTTTCCAGTTTGCAGATTGCATTAGGTTTGCATCGGTCATTTGTTCCATTTGCTCAGAAACAACAGCCAGCATTATTGTGAGGAACTGAGAGAGCGCCAACTTCAGGATGATACAAAAAGCCCCAGTCATGAGTACTAGATAGGGCAAGGGGGGAGGGGCTGGCAAGAACAAGAGACTGAACCATCTGCAGTGACCGAGACTTCTGCTGGTCCCCCCACACACAGCCCGCCCCGTGAAGTCATGACCGCTGGAGCGCATCTATCTAGCTTCCCTCTGGGAGGGTCCAGAGTGGGTCAGCTGAGTCATCTTGGAGGGACCAGGTCAGAAAGTCGCTCCCTTGGAGGCCTGAGAGTGACTGACTGAAGAGTCTGGCTCTGAGGATAAAGCATTTCCTTGCCCCTTCACAACCAGGAACTAGTTCATGGTTAATGAAAGATTAGAGGGTGTTTGGTGTCGAGCGCAAACACAAATGAATATAATGCACATCAAATCATAAGTCGTGTGCTTTATGTTTGTCAAGCAGCTATTTTGGCAGGAGGTGACCATAATAGTCAGCAACCTTTGCACCCTGCCCTGGAGGTGGCCTTTTTATAGCCGAGAAGAGTGCCAAGCATCCCGCCAGGCCCTCCAGAATGAGTGACGGGTGAGACACAGAGACTGTGATTATGGTTCTGAATAGGGCTAGCTATTAAGGTAGCCCTGGGAAGGTTTCACCTGCAGGAACCGAGGGGTTCCTGCAGCTGCAGGAGCGCCACCTGCCCGCCTAAAAAGTGCCTGCAGTCAGACCCCTAAGGCTGTCTGTCCTCTGAGGCTCACAAAGGAGGGTGGGACCCAGATTAAACATGAAGAGCAAGCTTCTTCATGCCGACAAGCTACTCACTTCCTGGCAAGTGGAAAAGATAGGACGTCACTGCCTTCCTGCCATTGCCTTTGGGCGTCCAGTTTCTGAAGCTAGGAGAATTAATGCAGTATTTGGAGCAAAGAGCTTCTCCAGCAAAAGACAAGAGACGGGTACCAAGGAAAGTGAACTCTAGACAGGGCAGCCTCCAGGTGCCCAGCAAGCCTGTAGCATATGCACACGGTGGGGCGGGGGGTTCGTAGGTCTAGAAAGACTTTGTTGGTTCAGCATACACCAAGAGCCTCATGATGAATCACTAGCTGGAAAAACATAGCTGCAGGATTCTGGTAACTACCTGAACGGTTAAGCCTCTGTTCTAGCTACTTGGTCTAGCTATTTCTCCAGAGAACAATCTTCCCCTCCTTCACCAAAGAGGAAATTAAGACATTGAAGATTAGGCAACGTGGCCAAGGCTGTCCACTTCGAAAAAGAGCTCACTGGGGGCTGGAGAGATAGCTCAGAGGTTAAGAGCACCAACTGTTCTTCCAGAGGTCCTGAGTTCAATTCCCAGCAACCACATGGTGGCTCACAACCATCTATAACAAAATCTCATACCCTCTTCTGTACACTGTATACATAATAAATAAATAAATAAATAAATAAATAAATAAATAAATAAATTTAAAAAAAAAGAAAGAAAGAAAAAGAGCTCACTAAACAGAACATGGCATGTTCAACTTCTGAGATACATGCTGGCATCCCATAGTGATTTCTTCTCTGGGGCTGGTCCTCAGGATATGAATACAGTGGAGCAGACCTGACCCCTGGAGGCAGAAGGGCACTGTGCACATTGTGTGAGACAGAGGTGGCTACAGGCATCACTGAGGCTGAGGATTCTTGGCACAGCTTTTAAGTGCTTGAAGGTCTGGAAGGTGCTACCAACATAAAGTGATGGGACTGGCTGGCACATCACCAGGACAGGCAGATTGGCCATGAAGTATGTGCAGTGAATCAAAAGAAAACTCAAGCCGTATGCTTGGTTGCTCAGCTAGGGTTTCAGAGAAGTGAGCACCAGGGCGGGAAAGAAGGTAAAACTGCTAGCTGGCCATGAAAACAGACTGCATCCCAGTTTTGACCTTGGCTTATCTACTTTGGACATCAGTTCCCTCTCATTTTTGCTTCCCTTTGAACATAGATTTGTGACCAGAAAAGTGCTGGGGGCAGAACTAGCCAGGTTAAACCACAAACCCCCGGAAGCAATTCTGGGTTCCACAGAAAAAAAAGAACATAAAGGTAAAAGAACAGGAGCAAGACAGCCAATAAAGGAGCTTGATTGGGGAGCCTGGAGCTAGAAAACAGTCTGCCCACAGCATCCTGTTAGACACCCTGTGATGGTGAGCAACCACGCAGAAACCACAAGCAGCTTTGTTAGACAGTCTCTCTAACGGCCTCTTAACTAGATCTAAGCCACGTATTTTCTACTTGTATTGGTTCAGGATTCAAGTAAGAATAGGAACAAGCATTGGCCGCTCTTTGTTCCACAGAGGCATGGTGAGCACACTCACGGGCAGCGGGAGGGCAGACCTAGACTAACGCATTATGTATACTCACCTTGAACGTAAGCCAGGTCTTCCACGTGCTACTTTAGGCTCTTGGTGCTTTTAGGATGGTGTGATTGTGTGTGTGTGTGTGTGTGTGTGTGTGTACAAAGTTGAACAAGAAGTTGCCCAGCTAGTAGGAGAAGCAGTGATAAACAACTCCAAAATAAAATAGAGAGCTCAAAGCATAGGCTGAAGAGGGGTCCTGTTCAGAGGAAGGAGCCAATGACCACCCAGCAGTGACTTCAATCCTTCCTGGGAATGGTTTGTACATGCAGTAATGCATTCTTCCTTTGAGGACCACAGCATTGTGCTTTACGCGGCACCATCCTGGACACTGCTAGGCATCAGTACCCTATACTGAGTCTTCTAAACACTAAGATGTTTTGTCTTTATTTCTTGTTTCTTAAAATGGAGTCTCACTCAGTGACCTTGGCTGGCCTGAACTTGCTATACAGTTCCCACTGGCTTTGATCTCGCTGAGATCAACCTGCCTCAGACTTCCAAGTTCTGGGACTACTGCATCTGGCTGGGTATTTTATTTTGTTTTTAAAAATTGCATAAATTCCTATAGTGCACTGGCAACACATGCTAATGCTCCTTCTATGTGCTTCTTCTTTGTGACTTATCACTTTCAAAAAAAAAAAAAAAAAGTGGCACTTCTAAAAGAACGGGACCTGACAGAAGCCAGACACCTGGAGCCAGGGCTGGGGAGTCAACTCTGTGGTTTAGAGCACTTGCTACTCTTCCAGAGGACCTGAGTTCAGTTCCCAACACCCACACCAGGTGGCTCACAATCACCTGTAACTCCAGCTGCAAGAGGTTCAGTGATGACTTCTGGCCTCTACTGTACCGTCACATGAGTGTGCATACACAGAGACAAATAAAAATAAAAATTAATAATTTTGTTTTAAATTTTTTAATTTATAAAATTTTTTACATGTATACCACTGCTCCCCCTCTCTTCCCTCCTCCCAGTCCCTCCCAGTCCTTCCTCAGCCCCCCCCACTTCCATCCCCCCTATCCATTCTCCAAGGGGGGCAAGGATCCCAAGGTGGGTCAATACGGTATGGCATATCCATTTGAGGTAGGTCCGAGTCCCTCATCCCAGTATTAAGACTGGGTTAGGTGTTCCTCTGTAGGGAACATGCTCAAAGATGCCAGTTCATACACAAGAACATAGTCCAATCCTACCCCATGAGGTTCTGCATACTGCCCATGCCAATTGAAAGTCATCTATCTTTGGAGGGTTTAGTTCCTTTTCCTGATGGTTCCCCAGGGGCTGTTCTTGATTCAGTGGGCTCCCCAGTCAGCCATCACTGTGGAACTCCTCCTCATAATCCCTATCCCTTTGTTTGTCCCGCGCTACCGTCTCGCCAGCAAGAACAACGCCAACGCGGCACATGTAGGATCTTTCTGCAGAAAAGCTTTAATGCATCTTGAGAGGGAGAACATAAGCTTACAAGGCAGAGACCCCAAACGGCTAAAACCCGTCCCTTATATAGGAAACTGGCCCCTGCCTAGGACGTGTCAGACTCAGATTGGCTGTAGCTCAATCGGGCGAGGTGACGCCACGGGAGAGGCAGAGCACAAGGAGTGGAAATTTCCCTTGCACCTGCGCAGTCTACTTATTTACACATTAGAGCACAGGATGTCGACGCCATCTTGGAATGGCGGCAGTGAGTGCGGCTTCTCACATTTGTTCATATAGACTCTCCTCTCTCTCTCTCTCTCTCTCTCTCTCTCTCTCTCTCTCTCTCTCTCTCTCAAGTTTAACCAGGAAGGAGCTCAGCCTGGTGCTTATCTATGGATCTCTGCTTCCGCCTCTATCCATTGCTGGATGTAGGTGCTATAATGACATTTAGGGTGGTCATTCATTTGATTGTAGGCGAAGTCCTGTTTAGGCACCCCCCGCTACACACTATTGGTTGGGGTCCTAGTCAGGGACATCCTGTGAGTTCTTAGAGGTTTCCCTAGTACCTGGTCTTTGTCCCAACCGCACATTGTCTTCCTCTATCAAGATCTCCATCTCCTTTTCTCCCTCCTTGTTGCTCCTCTCACTCAGTCATCCCCTTCTCTCATGATTTGTTCCCATCTCTCCTTAGTTGCTACCTGTTATGATCTCAATTTGCGCAATAGAGATTTTCTCTATTTTCTTTTCCTGGGAGACTCCCTGGACATCTCTCTTAAGTTTATTCTGATCCCAAGATATTTAGGGGTGATGATTTGCAGCTTGGCTATTCTTTTCTTTTTGTCTAAAATGAGTGAATATACCCTATGCCTATCTTTCTGGGCTTGTGATGCCTTGCTCAGGAGGATATTCTCCAAATCCATTCATTTGTTTGCAAATTTTAGGATGTCTTTTTTTTTCTGCTGCTCCATTGTGTAGATGTACCACAATTTGTTAATCCATTTTTCAGTTGAGGGGCATCTAGGTTGTTTCCAGGTTCTTGCTATTATGAATAATGCTGCTATGAACATAGTTGAACTAATGCCTTTGGGGTAAGAGTGTGCATCCTTGGGTATATGCCCAATAGTAGTATTGCTGGATCATTGGGGAGATTGATTCCCAGTTTTCTGAGAAATCACCATACTGCATTCCAAAGTGGTTGAACAAGTTTACACTCCCACCGACAATGGAGGAGTGTTCCCCTTGCTCTGCATCCTCTCTAGCATAGGCTGTCATCTGTGTTTTTGATCTTAGCCATTCTGACAGGCATAAGGTGGTATCTCAAAATTGTTTTAATTTGAATTTCCCTGATGGCTAAAGATGTTAAGCAATCTTTTAAGTGCCTTTCAGCCAATTGCAATTCTTCTGTTGAGACTCCCTTTTTAGTTCTGAACCCCATTTTTAATTGGGTTATTTGGGTTTGGGGGCTCTAGTTTCTTGAGTTCTCTGTATATTTTAGAGATCAGTCTTCTGTCAAATGTAGGGTTGGTGAAGATTTTTTTCCCATTCTGTAGGCTGTCATTTTGTCTTATTGACTGTGTCCTTTGCCTTACAGAAGCGTCTCAGTTTCAGAAGGTCCCACCTATTGATTGTTGTTCTTAGTGTCTATGTTATTGGTGTTATATTTAGGAAGTGGTCACCAGTGTCAGTGTGTTAGAGGGTATTTTCCAATTTCTTTTCTATCAAGTTCAGTGTGGCTGGGTTTATGTTGAGGTCTTTGATCCACTTGGATTTGAGTTTTGTGCCGGGTGATAAGTTTGGATCTATTTGCATTTTTCTATTTGTATTCCATCCAGTTATGCCAACACCATTTGTTGAAGAGACTATCTTTTTTTTCCACTGAATATATTTGGCCTCTTTGTCAAAGATCAGGTGTTCATAAGTGTGTGGGTTAAGGTTGGGGTCTTTGATTCGATCCCATTGATCCACAAGTCTGTTTTATACCAGTACCAGGCTGTTTTATTACTGTAGCTCTATAGTATAACTTGAAGTCGGGGATGGTGATTCTTCCTGAAGTTCTTTTATTGAGCAGGATTGTTTTGACAATCCTGGGTTTCCTGTTATTCCATATAAAGTTGAGTATTGTTTTTTCAAGATCTTTTAAAAATTGTGTTGGGATTTTGATGGGGGATTGCATTGAACCTGTGGATTGCTTTTGGTAAGATTGCCATTTTTATTATTTTGATCCTACCTATCCAAGAGGACGGGAGATCTTTCCATTTTAAAGACACTAGGAGCCTGAAAATGATGCATATAAATTTTTAAAGAAAGTCTTAAGCACAGCATGATGGCTGAAACAAGCCTGGCCTGGGATGCTCTGCTAAATTTCCTAGCTGCCCATGCAGAGGTGACTTACACTAAGCTCTTTACAAACCTAATGAACAGAGCAAGTGTAGTAAGAAAAGCAATCTCCTCCCTAGCACTAAACTCCTTAGGAAAATTGGTCTCTGAAACCTTTATGTAGGCAATAACAGTGTAGGATCTTTAAAGATAATAAAATGCTGAGACGTACTCCATGTAAGAGCTTCAATGAAAAGCAGAGGGAACTGAAGTTATCTAGGAAGACACTTGAGCAAGAAGTGAAGCAATGTGGCTTCCTGATGTTGTCTGACCACAGACTAAATGCAAGAGTGTAGAGTGGATAAAGATGAGAGAGAATTGGTGGGCTGTCCTCCACCATCCAGCATCCTCCATGGAGGAGCCAGAAACCAGAGAACTGGCAAAATATACTGTTGCCAGCAGCTGAATCAACCCACGGATCACCCACACCCATTCAGACAATGCAGAGTGTCTGCCCAATGGCAGTTTAGGTAGTTTTGGTGTAGTTGATGTTGGTGTATTCTTGAGTAATTCACTGGAAATGGCTTGGGTTTGAAACTCAGATAGGGCTCTGTGAAATTAAGACTGTCAACTTGACAGACTCTAGATTCATTCCCCTAAGAAAAAAACCTCTCAGCATTTCTGTGAGAGTTTCTAGGTTGAGAAGACCCGCTCTAGCTGTGGATGGCACGATTCTAGGGGCTGGGGTTCCAGTAGAATGGGGGGGGCTGGGAATGAGTGGTCATCGTTCTCTGTTTTCCAAGCGTGGGTGAAACATGGTCAGCTGCTTCACCTTCCTGCCACCATATTTTCTTATCATGATGACTGCGTCCTTCAACTGGGAGTTAAAACAATCCTTTCTTCCTCAGGTTACTTTTGTTGAGGCTTTTGTCAAAGAAGTGTGAGTAGTAACTAACACAGGTTCAGATCCTGGCTCTGCCATTTGCTAGCTGAAAGCTACCACTCACTGAGCCTTAGTTTCCTTGCCTGTGAAACAGGTTAGCCATACTTACTAGGTTTGGCAAATGATTATAAGTGATATGCACAAAACTCCTACCAAGGAGCCTGGCACGAGTCAGCATCCTATGGATGGCAGATTTCATACACTAGTAGTTGAAGGACCACTCAGAGAGTGTGTGTGTTTGGGGGGGGGCACAAATCATCAAAGTAGCCCAGGCTGCAATTTCTTGCTATAGCAGGGAGAGCTGCATCTGGCTCATTAAGAGCAGGATGGGTAAGTTAAGAAGAAGGCCAGGGTACAGCCCCCAGGCAAGCATCTAGGACCGGCAGTGCCCTACCCTGAGTTCATTCCTACATCTGCTAGCATTACATAAAGGGCACTGAATGTGACCCCAGAACCTATAGTTGACCTGTATAAAATCAGAGGGTGATCCTCAAACATTGTGAGTATCCCTGACTCGAGTGAAAAATACCAGCATGGGTACTTGAAAGCCTAAGGCTGGGCTATGAAGAGACCCAAGGACATTTGAAGAAATCATGGGCTGCGGAAGGATGTTTTCTAAAAAAGTCGAGTGACCAGAGGGCCCTGTGCCCACAGGAGGATGGGTTAGGGATTGGCCAGGATTAAGCAAAGGACAAAGTGAGGGCTCTTTATGGCAGACATCTCATAGTAGCAGACCCCTCCTGAGTTCTCTCTGAGACCAGATGGTAAAGGGCTCTTTACAAGATGGACCTAAGCAGATTCCTCCACTGTAAGGTGAGGATAGTTGTTTCTGTCTTAAGGAGCAAAACGCAAAAACTTTTAATTAGGATGACTGTTGCTTTGCCAGCCTTGAATCCAGAGGATCACGATATTGGGGCACTGGCCTGGCCTGACCATAGGCAGCTCTACCTACCCTCCTCTCCCGCCCTCCCCTCCCCAGCCCTTGCTTCTCACCACAGGAAGTCTGAGGTAGCTGGCTAAGGCCAGCTTTGAGTTCTCCTTTTCCTTTCTTAAGGGGTAGCCTGTGTTCCAGTGGATGATGGAAATGTGCTGCCACCTGGTGGTCATGTCTGAGCATAGCTCCTTCGCCAGAACTCAAACCCTCAAACTAAGGGTGTATCCCCACTTGTAAGACACAGCTAGTTGAAAGGCACACTCATGTTTTGAGTGCCGATAATCTGGAGGAATCGTTAGGGGCAGGTGAACCCGCTAGACGCTCTCTTGGGCTTGGAGGCCTGGCTCACTTGGGATGAGAGCTAGGGTGTGGGTACCTAGAATGGAGCAGTTCCCTTTCTCAGAGCAGGATTTCCTGTAACTTCGATTACAGAAACCTTGATTTGGGTTTCTGGGCCTCATTGGTACATCTCACTTTCACTGACAGTGAGCAAACTCTGCACTTTGAGACTCCCGGGCTCTGAAAATTGAAGGTGCCTTGGCTTAGTCCTGAGAAGAGCCTGGGAGCCTAGATCAGTGCCTGTGGGGATGCTACCTGAAGGACTTAGCATCTTCCCTATAATTTGGCAGAGGGTTAAAGGAACATGTTAGAGGAGGAGCAAGGAGAAGTCACCTTCAACGATGGCTAGCGCTGGTTCCTTGAAGCCCCCACTGTTCGCTGGCATACAGAAAGGTCTGTAGAAGTTTAAGGCTTTGAGGGAAGTGGTAATGATATCAAGAGGAAGTGAATAGACCGATTTTGTGCAAGTATGCCCACAGCATCAAGTTCGTGAGAGGTCTGAGCAGAGTCCGTGAGAGGTCTGAGCAGTGGTCCCCATCTTCGGGCAGCCTGATATCCTGTGTTGGCTGTGGCTTGGGCCAGCTCTGGGTTCCAGAGACCTAACCCTGGTCTCCAGAGACCTAACCCTGGTCTCCTGCTAATGTACCTTGCTGTTGAAGGCAAGCAGCTGAGGGTTTCTAGGCTTTTCTGAGAAAGAACTAAAAATCATGATGACCCTATTTTTAGATGGGAAAGACTGGCAGGGAAGTCTGAGCTCTGGTTTATTTACTCTTCAATTCACTACTAAAAACTTATTATTATTAATTTTTTTTGGCACTCTGATTCTTTAAATGGTCTTCTGTGTGATCCAGAAATTCACCAGTGGTCTGCTTATGTGGTCCTTTCTCCATTCATACCATCTCTTCCTGTCTCAGGGAAGACACTGAATCTACTTTATATGTAAGACTTAAAAAAATCTCATGGTCTTAGTGGCCTAGACATTTACATTTTGTAATAATAATTTCTTCCTTATACTGATCACAATGTGACAACAAGATGAGGGGTCCCTTGTACTTGTGACAGCTTCATATTGTGGTTGGTCATTAGCATAGCCACATTCTGAGGGCTACCATTCAGAACTTGGGCTCTGAAGGCAGCCATATGGGTTTGAATGTCAGCCTGCCACTTCTTAACTGTGCTCTCTTGGCCAAGTTATTTGACCTTTCCGAGACTCTGTTCATTCATCGTTAGCAAGTAGTGTCTTTTTTCCCTCCAGAAGACAGGAAATGAAATCATGAATAAGAAAATGTTTACCCCTTGGGAGCTGGTGTCCTGGAGAGTACCTAACATGTCCTAGCTGAGGGTTTCTAGCATGGTGTACCCAGTGACAAGTGTCTGCCACCTAGCTTGCTAAGGGACATCTCTGGCCATTCATGTAGCAATAGTGGTGTATTGTTGTCTACCGGGTGCTGTGATGCAGATATGAAAAGTTCCAGTCCAGTCTCAGGGAACTACAAACTTATGGGGTGGGGATGGGGGGCTGTGAAGGCAGCAGTAGTGGGACCCACATAAGGGAGAAGTGGTGTAGAAAGTCTCCTTCAAGGTCTCGCTGGGGAACTGTCTTGAAGGGAGAATTTTTATTTTTCTAGGAAGGCCAATAAAGAGGCAGAAGTGAGTGTGCATGGGAGAGGAAGTGCAAGGGAACGACCATGCTGTAAATTGCTGGGGGTTGTGTAGCTTCTAGGGGAGAAGCTGATGGCAGGAGCCTGGAGAGGCTGAAACCTCACCACCCTGCTACTTGTAATGAAAGTAATTCCAAAGAGCCAGGTGCTCAATCACAGGGGCTGGGAGGAAATGGACCCATGGGTACCAGTGAGGGAAGAAGTTTGTGCGTTTGCTGCCTATCCTGGTCTCTCTGTCTCCTTTCCCAGGTTGCCTGTTGGTTTCCAATCTCCAGTGAACAGACACTTAAACCAGTCATAGGCCAAGGACTGATGTTCTGGTTTGTTTGTTTCAGAAAACATGAAGGGCTTTTGTATAGAAAAGAAACCCCTAAGAGACCTCTGGGAGCAATGTTTCTAGGTGGGATGAGGTGGCTATGTTGGTGGCCATAGGTGTGTCCTCTGTCCCTCTTCACTCAGAGGGTTAGCATCTCAGATTGTGTGGACTCAGACCATCCCTCTGACTTCCCCAACCCAGTGGAAATGAATTGGTTTCAAAAGAACTCAGTTTCCAAAAGATAATGAAAGGGGAGAGAAGATGAAAGGAAGCCCAGATGGCCAGGTTTTCAGATCCACCAGTTTTAACCTACATCCTTTAACTGCTCTTTAGCTATACCCTTCTGTTTCCAGGGACTATAGCTATGCTCCTGCCCCCGCCACCTTCCTTACTTCTTTTCAGCTTAAAAAGCTATTTCATGGCATGTGTATTGATGTTTTGCCTTTCATGTGTGCCTGTGTATGGCTTGTATGAAGTGTCTTGGAGAACAGAAGAGAGTGTCTGACTCCCTGAAACCTCAGTTACAGATGGTTATGAGCTGACATCCGAGTGCTGGACATTGAATCTGGATCTTCTGGAAGGGCATCCAGTGTTCTTAATGGTTGAGCCATCTCTCCAGCCTGTCTGCTCAGTTTTTGTTTTAACAACACGTGGACTGCCATCTCCTGTCGACTGTTAATGGAAGAGCTTCCCATTGCCTGACCAACACGCGTTAAATAAAGATGAATGTCTGATCTCTACCAGCTCCACTCTGTCCATATGCATTCTTAAAGCTGGACTGCCAGCCATGCCTAGAGATGCCAAGCCTCTCCAGAAAGATGCTCTTTGGTGTACAATTGCCACAACATCCATCCAGGCAGTGTGGACCACCCTATGTCCAGGAAGGTATTTCTCTCACATGAGGTTGCTTTGTTGTACAGACATATATATATATATATATATATATATATATATATATATATATATATATATCAGTAATTAACCAAGCAAGATTCAGATTGCTTTTGGTAAGAAAGACTTTTTTCTTGCCGCTTGACAGAAATTGCTTTCAGTAACTTTCTCCAGTGAAGGAGAGATAAAGAAAGCAATGTCATCAGAAGGAAGATGGGGGCCACAAGGGAAGCCAATGAAACCTTCCCAGAAAACCTACAACAAAATAAACAGCAACAAAAGCCAACCTACTTAAACACTGGAGCTGGAGAGATAGATGGCTCGGTGGTTTAAGTGTGCCTGCTGCTATTGCAAAGAGAGGGCCTGATGCCCTCTTCTGGTTTTCATGGGCACCTGCATGCACAGAGACATATGTGTGTGTGTGTGTGTGTGTGTGTGTGTGTGTGTGTGTGTGTGTGTGTACAAGTT
Source organism: Sigmodon hispidus (assembly GCA_004025045.1). Lineage (NCBI taxonomy): Eukaryota > Metazoa > Chordata > Mammalia > Rodentia > Cricetidae > Sigmodon > Sigmodon hispidus. The sequence continues at coordinate 526,446 of PVIH01000031.1, forward strand.
GGTTTGAGTCTATCCTTGACTGAACCGGACTCTTTAGGTAAACCTGGATGGCCATAAACCCATGGCGATTGCCTGCCTCTGACTCCCCAGTGCTGGAATTAAAGGCATGCACTGCCATCACTTTCTGTGTTACAGAAAAGTCCTTTGTTGCATTGTGCTAAGTAGGCAAAAGGTGAAAACATTACCCTCCTCTACCTAATCCTATCCCTACACTTGTCTGGTCCCTGATTTCAGCCCTTACCCCACGAGTGTGTGTGTGTGTGTGTGTGTGTGTGTGTGTGTGTGTGTGTGTTATGCTGGGGGTTGATGCATGCCAAGCAATCACTCTGCTACTAAGAAGTTCTCTAGTTCTCCACACCCCCATTTGAGATTTTTTTCAAACATCTGTTAAATTACTTAGGCTGGCCTTAAGCTCACTCTGTAGCTGAGACGGGCCTTGACTCTGTGATCTCCCTGCTTACCTTTCCATGTAGCTGAGCACATCAGCTTTCACAACCAGTCCAGACTCTCACCTCCTCTTTGAGTCATCTGTGTACAGTTCGCGCCTGTGCTCTAGGCTCTTCCCACTTTCTTTTTTTCTGAGGGTTCCTGGCCCGGTACTTCCTCTTGGCCTATCTCACTTCTTGAAACACTCTATAGAGGGTGCTTATCTTAAAAAGCCCTCAGTGAGGGGTGGAGTGGGTAAGAAGCCTTGACTGAATCTGTCTTGGGTGGTAGGAACAGCAGCACTTTCAGATTTAGCTGCATAGAATGGTGTCCTCCAGGTTACTGTGTGTGGCTGACGTCCTGTAATGAATGACCTTGCTGAGAAGAGACTCCAAGAGAGCATCACACTAGAAGAAATGAGCCAGTTGTGAGTTCCCAGCTGTGGCTTCATGTGGACTTCTGGTCTTGCAAGAGCTAGATCAACCAGCCCATATACATCCTGCTGACAAACCTGTCACCAAAAACTTCTCGGAGACAGCATGATGCCTTTGTGGTTGCAAGTCATTTATATCTCCATGGAGGTTGTCATTGGAATCTGTGCTGTAACGGGCAACATGCTGGTCATCTGGGTGGTAAAGCTGAACCCCAGTCTGAGGACCACCACCTTCTATTTCATAGTCTCCCTAGCACTGGCTGACATCGCCGTTGGGGTGCTGGTCACACCTTTGGCTATTGTTGTCAGCCTGGAAGTTGAGATGCACTTCTATGCCTGCCTTTTCCTGTCCTGTGTGCTTCTGATCTTCACCCACGCCTCCATCATGTCATTGCTGGCTATCGCTGTAGACCGATACCTGCGGGTCAAGCTGACAGTCAGGTAACCTGCTTGAAGAAGGGTGGGGCAGCAGTGAGGGGGAGGGGGTGGCTGGAAAGTAGAGCCGCCAAGCTTGGCTCCCAGATCTGTTCAGCAGAAATGAACCAGCATTGGCCTTTAATGTTTACAAAGGGCAGGGAGCATCTTTGCACCATATGGTTTGTGAAGAGGTTAAACATGAAGAGCTAAGACCCAGGAATAGGAAACAGGGGCACTCTGATGGTGGGTAGCTGCTACTGTCCAGAACAGCCGAAGATGACGAAAGCTTGATGTATCATTGGTTTTTAAAAATATGATCTCAAGTTTTCTAGATGATAGAGCCTAGTAGATAGGATATCTTATTTTAGGAGAAACAGAAAGATAAGTGTAAGGAGAGATAAACAGCTGGTGATGTGGCTTTGCAGATGTAGGTTAGATTTTAACGTTGTTTCTGAGTCTGTTCTGATGCTGAAAAAAGATTCTAAAATATTTTTGCCTAGTGTTATTAGACCACACCATTAATCTCAGTGCTCAGGAGGCAGTGACAGGAGGATCTCTGTAAATTTGAGGCTAGCCTGGTCACAATGAAAGCCTGTCTTGAAAAACAAAAACAACCAAAAAAAAAATTGCATACTTTCTTTTTCCTATTTTTGTTTTAATAAAGTGTAAAACACTTTTGAGACAAATATGTTTTTGCAATACATGCAAAAATACTGTGCAAAGTGGTAGCAACCTTTCTTGTGACCATGCAAAGAGAGCAGACGGCCCAATGAGAAATTGAATTTCCCAGTTTCTTCTGATTTCTCCTGGGGAAAGAGCATGGCGAGGAAACTACAAACAAGTCATACATGAAAACAAGTCTGGGTTCTGAATGGCCCCAAACATCTGAACCAGGCTTACTTACTTCCAATTAGAAACCTACCACTTCTGGCTTCTACTTGTTACCTAATGCTCTTTTACATTTTTTTAATCTACAAAATGAAGACAATAACTTCATCTTTTAAGGTTAAGTCAATGAAGTTAATAAATGTAAAGTTCTCAGAGAAATCTTGCTATAGAATCCATGTTCAATAAATGGTAGTTGTACTACTGCCATCAATAAAATAGGGATTGTCATAAAATATCTCTAGTTAGCTATGAGTAGATTCTCATCCCAGCACCTAGCAATGTCTGTAACTCCATTTCCAGGAGATCTAATGCCTTCTTCTGACCACTCTGGGAACCAGGCATGCACATAGTACACAGACATACATGCAAACAAAACATTCATACACATAAAATAAATCTGAAAAAAGAAAGAATTCTTGGAGCCTTGATTGAGTGGAGTCATGTAGGTACCTGATTCTTGGGAACATATTGCTGATCATTCTAGATTGTTGTTTTTTGAAAAATGTTATCTTATACTATGGGTGTTTTATTTCTCAGCAGAAGATGAGGTAATCGGAGACATTATTTTCTCTTCATCTCTTTCCCCCAGCCAATCATTTCCTATTGTGAACTCACCAACTCTTTTCCATTCAAACAGATATAGGATAGTCACTACTCAAAGAAGAATATGGCTATCCCTGGGCCTTTGCTGGCTACTATCCTTCCTGGTGGGACTGACCCCCATGTTTGGCTGGAATAGAAAAATGACATCTACGAACCTCCAAAATATTACCATTCTTCCATGCAATTTTCGTTCCGTTGTATCTCTGGAGTACATGGTCTTCTTCAGTTTCATCACCTGGATCCTCATCCCCCTTATTATCATGTGCATCATCTATCTGGACATCTTCTACATCCTCCGCAAAAAACTCAGTCAGAACTTGTCTGGTTTCAGAGAGACACATGCATTTTATGGACGGGAATTCAAGACAGCAAAATCTCTATTTCTGGTTCTTTTCTTGTTTGCTCTGTGCTGGTTGCCTTTGTCTATCATCAACTTGGTTTCCTACTTTAATCCTAATATATCAGAGGTTGCATTGTACCTGGGGATCCTGTTGTCCCATGCGAACTCTATGATGAACCCTATTGTCTATGCCTGCAAAATAAAAAAGTTCAAGGAAACCATCTTTCTGATCCTCAGAGCTTGTAGGGCCTGTCAGACCTCAGTTTCCTTGGATTCAAATGCTGAACAGACCACTGACTAGTTACCAGGACACAGAAAGAACAATCTCATATTTAGCAGCAGCAAACACCATGGGCCTCAAGAGACATCCTTGTTTTCCTCTGTTGTAGTGGGATCATCTGGCTGGTGGCCGTACAGTTTCACTCCTCCTTGTTTCTGCTGCAGTTATTTTCTTGCTCTTCTCTAGTTCAAATCTGTGGAAACCTGACATGACGACGATGCATTACTGATGATCACGGGCTGTGCTCTTCCTTCCCAGACACAAGAGACAATGGAATCTTAAGAGAGCCTATCCTACCAAGGAAAGATTCTAGCTGGATTGGATGTACAGAATCTGCTCTGAAAAATTCCTAAGATGTTGAGAACAGGAGTGAGCCAGGTTTAAAGAGGCTTAAACTGCTAAATTCGCCTGGTTGGGGGGGCAGATTTAAGCAAATAAAAGATGATGGCCAGCTGTTGTGCGGTACTTGGCTGGGATCACTTGGGGCTTGGAGCCACAGCTGACTGCTCTTGGCATTCACCCTACTTGCTTCCTGGAATACTGTTCCAAGGTGCAGTCTCACCACTGAGGACGACTGTCCTCTCGGAAGTGGTCTGTCATGCAAAGCTCTGATGTTCTTGGAGTCCAAGGCAACTGCAGGTTTAGGACCATTGGAGATCCTTAGGCATGCTTTCTATGTTTGGAACAGGACATTTGGGAAAGCTGGCACTATGATGTTAACTAGGAGTGAAATAGGCTAGGTATCTAAAACCTATAAAAGGTACAAGATTTTATATAGCTACTCTGTATTTGTTACTTTTTTGTTGCTGAAACAAAGTACCATGACCAAGACAGACACATAAAGGAAAGAGCTTATTTGGGCTTCTGGTTCCAGAGGAATAAGAGGCTATGAGGGTAGGGAGTTGGCACAGTATCTGGGGAAAGGCATGATGACAAGAGTAGCAAGCTCAGTGACCAAGAGGAAAGCAGAGAGAGTGAACTAGATGTAGTTCTTCAAGTCTACCATCAGCACCATACTTCTTCCAGCAAGGCTGTATCTCTCCATAACATCCCCAAATAGTGCCACCAACTAAGGACCAAGTGTTTAAATGCCTGAGTTTACAGGGGAACATTCCCTCACCCCAGACAGGATTTCTCTGTGAAGCAGTCCTGGTTTTCCTGGAGCTCAATCTGTAGACCAGGCTGGTCTCAAACTCAGAGAGATCTGCCTGCCTCTGCCTCCCAGGTACTGTGGTTAAATGTGTGCACTGCTGCCATCACCTGTGGGTGTGTGTGGGGGGAACATTTCGAATACAAACTACCACATACTTTTTGAGTAATTAATATGCCTATATGCAAAGGTAAACTGGTTTCCCAAAGGATATGGATAAAAAAATGAATGCGGAGTTGCCATCTTTAATTGCCTGTTTTAATTCTACTGTAGAGTACAAGGCAAAAAGAGGCAATTGAAAGCTATTGTCCCTTACTTTGTTTATGTGTGTGCATGTTATGGTGTGTGAAAGTGCATGTGTGTGTGTGTGTGCATGTGTTGTGTTCACATAAATTTTGCATGTGGAAACCAGAGGACAAACTTAAGATATTCCTTTTTCCTCAGGTACTGCCCACCTTATTTTTTCAAACAGATTATTTTAGCAGCTTAAGGCTCAACAATTAGTCTAGGTCAGCAAGGCCCAGGTATCTGCCTAGCTCAGCCCCCTCAAGGCTATGATCATGAGCATAGACCATAGCAATCAGTGTGTGTGTGTGTGTGTGTGTGTGTGTGTGTGTTGATTAAACTCTCCCTAGTCCTGCTCTAGGCACTGAGAGTTTTAGGTGCCCATTGGCTCTGAAATTCTGTGAATTTTTATCTCAGTGTGAGAGTGCCGGTCCATCGTGGTGGGTAAGGCATGATGGTGTGGGGTGAAAGGCAGCTAGTCATATTGTCTCTGCAGTCCTGAAAATAGATTGACCACTGGCCAAGTATGGACAACATGCCTTTAATCTCAATAGTGAGGGCAGGGTTGGGGGCTGGAGGTGGGCAGGCTTTGTAGTCGAAGGCCAACCTTGTTTACATATCAAGTAGTAGGCCAGCCAGAGCTACATAGTGAGACCCTGAGGGTTGCTATGGCGTCCTCTGGTTAATCAGGATAGATGCTGGGCATGGACAGTGATATTTACATCATTGGAGCCCTGCAGCTCCAGACACTCATAATGCCCACTTGTTTTCTCCCATCTAAATCTGAAGCTACCCATGGAGTGTCTCTCCCAAGATAAAGTGTTGTGCCATGATATTTTGTTTGTGCTCTGACGATAAAACTTGCCTGAAGATCAGAGGACAGAGCTAGCCACTAGTTAACCTTAGAGACCAGGCAGTGGTGGCTCACACCTTTAATCCCAGCACTGGGGGGTGAGGTGGAGATAGGATCTCAAACCCGCTCACTCTGAGAAATTTTAGAGACAGGATCTCACCCCTTTTTGGCTGAGGACTTAGTGAGGTAAGAGGTGGCTATGCCTTGCTCCTTTGTCTCTCTGATCTCTCAACAATTACCTCAATATCTGGATCCAGGTTTTTATTATTAAGACCAATTAGGATTTGTGCTACCGTGTTGGTTTGGTGAGTTTGATGAGAGACAGCAGATCCAATTACGCAAAGAGAAGCAGGATCTGAAAGTGGAATTAGACCATGGCTATTCCTGAAGTCTGGATCCCAGTGCTAGGCCAGAGCTCAGTTATCTAACTCCACTCTCTTTTCAGCAGTGGCTCCTTATTTCTCCTCCTGTTACTCCAGAAGATTCAAGCACATAGGCTTCCCCTTCCTGAATCTCTGGTTCAGTTCAAGTGGGCCTCCAGGAAGAGGCCCTGGGTTTGCTTTAGGGCTTTACAAGCTCTGCCTAGTTAGCTGGACTAAGGTGGAAGTGCTGGAGATTCTTGGTTTCCTGATAATCTTCACACTGTGGTAGCAACACTCAGACTCCCCTTTTTAAAGACTTAATTTAAAGGGAACATTTCCCTCAAATCTGAAGAGCAACCCAGGCTGGGCCTGCAGGTATCACTAGACTGTGGCCTTTATCCTTTGTCTTTGCTCTTCTGACTGACTGTCGCTTTCTGGAAACTGGAATCTTTAATTTTTGCCAAATGGGAATATCCTGAGATACAGGTCTATAACCAGCTTGGAAGAAGCTTCAGCAAAAGACGCTGAAACCTTGGCATGTGAAGGTGCCCTTTTAGTATGAAGTCAAAAAAGATGAATCAATAAGCTTCATCCTGATCTGAGTGGCTGGCACTACCCCCTGGAGCTAGGATGTCTACTGGTCCAAGCTGCTGCCAACGATCATGTCTGAGTCTATGGTCCTGTTGCAGAGAAGGTCTAGATTGACATATGTGACTCGTGTTGCCACTGAGGGCCATGAGTGTTCCCAGGTCATGACAGCTACCTAAGTCCAGGTTGGTTTCCAAAGGCCATGATGTGTGCAGATCTGAATGACCTGAACTTCTATCCAATGCCATGGTGACATCCAAGCCAGAGCTGCAGCTGAGGGTCCGTGGTTCGACTGTAACCTGAAACCATGGTCAGAGGCCATGCTGCTTGCTGCTGCCAGAATCATCCCAACCTGAGTGACCAGTGCTTACACCCAGAGCCAAGATGTTGTCTGGGCCAAGCCTGCTGCTGAGTGCCATGTCTGGGTCTGAGGCTCAGTTGTAGTTGGGTTCCATGTTGACGTCTGTGGCCCATGCCACCTCAAGGGGCCTTAGGAAGAACCAAGTGAGATGAAATCACAGGGCCATGCTGAGCAGGCCTTGCCCTTCGCTGGCCTAGGGAAAGCTGGACTTGCCTCTCGATGAACACTGCTGCAAGAGACCTGGCCCTAACTTTTACGGGACCCTGCACTTCAAAGAGATGGCCCCACATCTCACTTCAGGCGAGGGTAACCTGAGGAGGGCATGGGTGTAGGGAAGCTGACTCTACTCCCTGGCCTGAGGCAGGTGGCCCCAGTGACCTAGACTGACCAGTTCAGCTACTACCCAAGCCCACAGCTGAGCCTTGGGTTGACTCACTCCATCTACCCCATCTAAGACCTGTGGGAGATCATGAAGGGACTGGTCCTATGTAGCAATACTTGCAGGATCTCAAAGATTCAGGGTGGCCACAGTGTATCCCAGAGGAGTTCCAGTGAGGATCTAGTGATGATGGTGTACCAGAAACTAGAAGCCTTAAAGCAGACCAGTGACTCATCGCAATTAACATTTAGTAACTCTGATAGGACAAAAGAGTATACTGTATAACACACACATGGCCCCAATGCCACCAGGGTGAATGATGAGGTGCTGGAGAGGAGGAAGAAAAGGAGAAGCAAACAGGTTTTTTCGTTTATTTGTTTTGTTTTTGGTTGCTTGCTTTGCTTGTTTTGTTTTTTTCTTTTGTGGAGGAGGTGCCACAGAGGCAAGGGAAGGATATGGGGAGACTGGGAGGTAAGCAGAATTGGGGTGCATGATTGAAACTTCCAAAGAATAAATAAAGAAGTAAAATTTAAAAAAAAAAAAAACTTTGACTGCAAGTAAGTAGACCCACCCTGGTTTCAGTTTTAGAGATGAGTGTGGCAGGGATCTTCCCATCAAGCCTGCCTCTGGACAGCATCCTTCTGAGAAAACAGAAAGCTAACTAAGGCTTTTTCTCTAAAAAGAAAAGTTACAGAGAGACCCAGAGAATGGGGTTTTCCTCTTTCATATGAAGACATTGAACAAATGCAGATGCCATACACATGGATTTATTTCTTTTTAAAAATAAATCAGGGGCTGGAGAGATGGCTCAGCGGTTAAGAGCACCGTCTGCTCTTCCAGAGGACCCGGGTTCGATTCCCAGCACCCACATGGCAGCTAACAACTGTCTGTAGTTCCAGTTCCAGGCAAACACCAAGGCAAATAAATAAATAAAAGTAATAAAAATAAATCAAATGGAAACAGAGACTAGCCTATCAAATGTCACCAAAAGGCAGTTTCTCCTACGTTTTGTGTGTGTGTGTGTGTGTGTGTGTGTGTGTGTGTGTGTGTGTGTGAGAGAGAGAGAGAGAGAGAGAGAGAGAGAGAGAGAGAGAGAGAGAGAGAGACTGATTCAGTCTGCATCTCAGATTGGACTGAAGGTCACTATGTAGCCTGTAGCCTAAAGTATCATTGGAACTCATGGTAGTACTCCTGCCTCAGCCTCCCCAGTATTAGAATTACAGGCATGAGCTCCCATACCTAGTTTATTATGAACTTGTTGTAGCACTTGGCTGAGATTCAGGCAAGCAGAAGAGTAGGGAAGCTTTGTCATGATGTTTAAGGAAAACCCAGAGACCAGGTGTAGTGGTACCCACCTGCAGTCAGAGGGCTCAGTAGGCTGAGGGGGAAGGATGAGAGAAAAGACTGCGTACGAGCAACAGTCCCTCCCTAAAAAAGTTAAAACACACTGAAAAATTTAAAATATGTTTTATATATCAGTTCTATCTGCATGTTATGATTGCATGCCTTAAGAGAACATCAGACCCCATTATAGATGATTGTGAGCTGCCATGTGGTTGCTGGGAATTGAACTCAGAACCTCTGGAAGAGCAGCCAGTGCTCCTAGCTCTCCAGCCCAACACATTAAAATTTTAATAAGTTTATCTTGAGTATTTGAGGATTTTGGAACAGAATATCTGTGGACTGCATGGGGATCTGCTGCAGGGGCAGGTGGAAAGGCTTTTTCTAGAGTCTTGGTGGCAACATGATAGAGGAAATGTATTTGATTAGCTAGAGTGGTAAGGTTCTTACTAGAAGGTTATTTGGTCAATTAATTTTGGTGCTGGCCAACAGGTTAAGTGGTTGTGATTCCACAGTATACATGGAGTCAATTTTCAGTTTGTCAATGTAGGAGCCCAAAGTGTTGGAGACACTTCATTCCATTAAGTTTTTGAGGCAGAGGAGAGAAAAATAAGAGGCTGGAGCCTTCCTTGTTATGGGGTGTGGTGCCGGGACATCCAGATGCTTCTGTAAACAGACTGCGTCTGCTTGGTCCTAAACTGCAGTGAGAACCACAGCTGAGGAAGCCACCAGTTACTCAGAAAGCCTTGGTGATTTGAGGATAATTGTGAACAGGGGTTAGTGTCTGACTTCCGGAGGTTTTTGCTAGAGATAACAACCTGACTCCATAAAAATCCCATTGACTGCAGGCTGGTTTGCTGCTTATTAGAGGTGAGTTTTCTATCTCCAATAAGCAGAAAGATGAACTTTCCTGGGCAGATTTCTTTTTTTTTTCCTTTTTCTTTTTTTTTCTTCTTTATTTTATTATTAAGAACAAAGAAGTCACATTTTCTATCCTTGTATATCCTTATCCAAGGTCCCTTCCCCCTCCAACCACATCAGGTCATTCTCTCTTCTCCACAACTCCCCATCCCTTCCCTGGACAGGCAGCAGGCAGTCCCAAGGTACCACTGTCCCAAAATTGCTTAGTTCAGCCTCTACTCCTGGCAGATCCAGTTTTCTCCCCACAACCTGAAGACTGAATCAGGTGTTCCTCTAGGGGGAGTGGGATCCAAGGAATCAGTCCAAGGTGTTTCTGATCCCAAGCTGTTCAGTGGTTGTGGTTTGCAGCTTGGGCATGCTTTGCTTTTTTCTTGTTTGTTTGTTTGTTTGGAGTCCACTAATGAGTGAGTACATCCCCTGCTTATCTTTCTGAGTTTGTGATACCTGGCTCAGGAGGATATTCTCCAAATCCATCCATTTGCCTGCAAATTTTAGGATATCATTTTTTCTTACTGCTGAGTAGTACTCCATTATGTAGATGTACCACAGTTTGTTAATCCATTCTTCAGATGAGGGACATCTAGGTTGTTTCCAGGTTCTTGCTATTACAAATAATGCTGCTATGGACATAGTTGAGCTAATGCCATTGGAGTGCCACTGTGCATCTTTTAGGGTATACACCCAGAAGTGGTATTGCTGGGTCCTTGGGGAGATTGATTCTCAGTTTTCTGAGAAACCACCATACTGCACTCCAAAGTGACTGAACAAGCTTACACTCCCACCAACAATGAAGGAGTGTTCCCCTTGCTCCGCATCCTCACCAGCATAGGCTGTCCTCTGTGTCTTTTCTCTTAGCCAATCTAACAGGTGTCAGATGGTATCTCAAAGTTGTTTTGATTTGTATTTCTCTGATGGCTAAAGATGATGAGCACTTTTTCAGGTGTCTTTCAGCGATTCTTATTTCTTCTGCTGAGAATTCCCTTTTTAGATCTGAACCCCATTTTTTGATTGGGTTATTCAAAGTTTTGGGCTCTAGATTCTTGAGTTCTCTATATATTTTAGAGATTAGTCCTCAATCACTTGTAGGGTTGGTGAAAATCTTTTCCCGTTCTGTAGGCTGTCGTTTTGTCTTATTGACAGTGTCCTTGGCTTTATAGAAGCTTCTCAGTTTCAGGAGATACCACTTATTGATTGTTGTTCTTCATGTCTATGCTACTTATGTTATATTTAGAAAGTGGTCACCTGTGCCAATGCATTGGAGGGTATTTCCCACTTTCTTTTCTATCAAGTTCAATGTGGTTGGGTTTATGTTGAGGTCTTTGATCCACTTGGATTTGAGTTTTATACAGGGTGATAAATATAGATCTATATGCATTTTCCTACATATTGCTATCCAGTTATGCCAACTCCATTTGTTAAAGAAACTATCTTTTTTTTGTTGATTTCCATTCCATTTTGGGCCTCTTTGTCAAAGATCAGGTGTTCATAGGTTTTTGGGTTAATGCCCAGATCCTCAATTCTATTCCATTGATCCACAAGTCTGTTTTTATGCCAGTACCAGGCTTTTTTATTACTGTAGCTCTATAGTATAACTTGAAGTCAGGGATGGTGATGCCTCCTGAGGTTCTTTTGTTGAGCAAAATTATTTTGGCAATCCTGGCTTTCCTGTTATTCCAAATGAAGTTGAGTATTGTTCTTTCAAGGTCCAAAAAATATTGTGTTGGGATTTTGATGGGCAGTGCATTGAATCTGTAGATTGCCTTTGGTAGAATTGCCATTTTTACTATGTTGATCCTACCTATCCAGGAACATGGGAGATCTTTCCATTTTCTGATACCCTCTTCAATTTCTTTCTTTAGTGATTTAAAATTTTTGTCAAATAGATCTGTTACTTCTTTGGTTATAGTTAGTCCAAGGTATTTAATACTCTTTGCAGCTATTATGAAAGGTAATGTTTCCCTTATTTCTTTTTCAGCTCTTCTATCTTTAGTGTATAGAAGGGCTACTGATTTCTTTGAGTTAATCTTGTATCCTGCTGCATTGCTGAAGGTGTTTATTAGCCATAGAAGTTCCTTGAAAGAATTTTGTGGGTGACTTATGTGTACAATCATATCATCTGCAAATAGAGATAGTTTCACTTCTTCTTTTCCAATTTGTATACCCTTAATCTCCTTTCGTTCTCTTATTGCTTTAGCTAAAACTTTGAGAACTATATTGAATAGATAAGGGGAGAAAGGACATCCATGTCTAGTTCCTGATTTTAGTGGGATTGCTTTGAGTTTTTCTCCATTAAGTATGATTCAGGCTGTTGGCTTCTTGTAAATTGCCATTATTATATTTGGGTATTCTCCTTGTATTCCTGATCTCTCCAGGGCTTTAATCATAAAGGAGTGTTGGATTTTGTCAAAGGCTTTTTCAGCATCTAAGGACATGATCATGTGGTTTTGTTCCTTTAGTGTGTTTATATGATGGATAACGTTTACGGTTTTTCGTATGTTAAACCAGCCCTGCATTTCTGGGATGAAGCCTACTTGGTTGTGGTGGATGATAGTTTTTATATATTGTTGTATACAGTTTGCTAAAATTTTGTTGAGAATTTTCGCATCAATATTCATGAGGGAAATTGGTTTGTAGTTCTCCTTCTTTGTTGTGTCTTTGAGTGGCTTGAGTATTAGGGTAATTGTGGCCTCATAAAAGGAATTTGGCAATATTCCTTCAGTTTCTACTGTGTGAAATAGTTTGAGGAGTAATGGTAGTAATTCTTCTTTGAATGTCTGGTAGAATTCGTCACTGAAACCACCTGGACCAGGGCTTTTATTTTTGGGGAGGCTTTTAATGACAGCTTCAATTTCCTTAAAGGTTATAGGCCTGTTTAGGTAATTAATCTGATCTTCATTTAATTTTGGTAAATGGTACCTGTCCAGAAAGCTATCTATTTCTTTTAGGTTTTCCATTTTTGTGGAATACAGATTTTCAAAGTATGACCTGATAATTCTCTGGATTCCCTGGGGGTCCGTTGTTATGTCCCCTTTTTCATTTCTGATTTTGTTGATTTGGACATTCTCTCTCTGTTTTTTGATTAGTTTGGATAAGGGCTTATCTATCTTGTTGACTTTCTCAAAGAACCAACTCTTAGATTCATTGATTCTTTGTATTGTTCTTTTTGCTTCAATGGTATTGATTTCAGCTCTAAGTTTGATTATTTCCTGCCATCTACTCCTTCTAGGTGAGTTTGCTTCTAATTGTTGTAAGGCTTTCACCTGAGCTGTTAGGTCTCCAGTGTGTGATTTCTCAATGTTTTTCATATAGGCATCTACTGCTATGAATTTTCCTCTTAAGAGTGCTGTCATTGTGTCCCACAAGTTTGGGTACATTGTGGAGTCATTTTCATTAAATTCTAGGAAGACTTTGATTTCTTTCTTAATTTCTTCCTTGACCCAGAGATGGTTCAGCTGAGTGATGTTTAGTTTCCATGAGTTGGTAGGCTTTCTTTGATTTTTGATGTTGTTGAACTCTAACTTTTTTTTTTTAAAGATTTATTTATTTATTATGCATACAGTTTTACAGAAGAGGGCACCAGACCTCATCATAGATGGTTGTGAGCCACCATGTGGTTTTGCTGGGAATTGAACTCAGGACCTTTGGAAGAACAGTCAGTGCTCTTAACCTCCGAGCCATCTCTCCAGCCCCTGAACTCTAACTTTAGGCCCTTGTGGTCCAATATGTTACAAGGGATTACTTTCATTTTTTGTATCTGTTGATATTTGCTTTATGACCAATTATGTGGTCAATTTTAGAGAAAGTTCCATGAGGAGCTGAGAAATACGTATATTCCTTTGCATTTGGGTGAAAGCTTCTGTAGATATCTATTAAATCCATTTGCATCATAACCTCCTTTAGACTCCTTATTTCTCTGTTGAGTCTTTGTCTGGTTGACCTATCCAGGGTTGAAAGTAGGGTATTGAAGTCTCCCACTATTTGGGTGTGAGAATTGATGTGGGATTCGAGCTTTAGCAGTGTTTCTTTTACATAGGTAGGTGCCCTTATATTAGGGGCATAAATATTTAGGATTGAAATCTCCTCTTGACCAATTTTTCCTGTGATGAATAAGTAATCACCATCTTGGTCCCTTTTAATTGCTTTTAGCTTAAAGTCTACTTTGTTAGATATTAGGATTGCAACCCCTGCTTGTTTCTTAGGACCATTTGACTGGAAAATCTTTTCCCAACCCTTTACTCTAAGCCTGTGTCTGTCTTTGTGGTTGAGGTGTGTTTCTTGTAGGCAACAGAAGGATGGCTTCTGTTGTTGTATCCATCTTGTTAGTGTGTGTCATTTTATAGGAGAGTTGAGTCCATTGATATTAAGGGATATTAGTGACCACTGATTGATATTTCCTGCTATTTTTGGTGGTAACTTGTCTGTATTTACTTTCTCTGGAGTATTCTTCTGTGGGGTTATTGATTGTTTGTGATTTCATGGATGTATCTATGGTCCTTAGGTTGGAGTTTTCCCTCTAATACTTTCTGTAGTGCTGGGTTGGTAGATAGATATTGTTTCAGTCTGACTTTGTCATGAAATATCTTGTTTACTCCATCTACGGTGATTGATAATTTTGCAGGGTATAGTATTCTAGTTTGGCAGCCATGCTCTTTTAACTTCTGTATAACTTCTGACCAAGCCCTTCTAGCTTTCATCGTTTCCATTCAATAGTCAAGTGTTATTCTGATGGGTCTGCCTTTATATGTAAATTGGCCCTTTTCTTTAGCAGCTCTTAAAATTTTTTCTTTGTTCTGTGTGTTTTGTGGCTTGATTATTATGTGGCATGCTGACTTTTTGGGGGGTCATATCTACTTGGTGTTCTGTAAGCTTCTTGTATCTTCATAGTCATTTCCTTCTTCAAGTTAGGAAAGTTTTCTTCTATGATTTTATTGAATACATTTTCTGTGCCTTTGAGCTGGTATTCTTCTCCTTCTTCTATTCCTATTATTCCCAAGTTAGGCCCTTTCATGGTGTCCCAGATTTCCTGAACATTTTGTGTTATGGCTTTTTTGGTTTTAGTATTTTTTTGACTGATATATCTATTTGAGCTGCTGAGTCTTCCATTTCAGAGATTCTATCTTCTATCTCTTGAATTCTGTTGGTTATGCTTGTATCTGTGGTTCCAGCTTTTTTCTTCAGGTTTTCTATTTCCATTTTTGCCTCCTTTTGTGCCTTTTTTATTGCTTCTTTTTCAGTTTTTAGTTCCTGGCATGTTTCTTTCATAGATTTGTTCATCTCTTCCAATTTTTTGGTTGTATATTTTCTATTTTTTAAGTGAATTTTTTCATATCTTCTTTGAGGGCTTCAATTATCATCATAAAGGTATTTTTGGTGTTGCTTCCTTCTGTTTCCTCTTCATTGCAAAGTTCAGGTCTTATAGTTGTAGAACAACCACTTTCTTCTGGAGTTACCTTGTTGTTCTTTATATTATTATATATATTTTTGCACTGGCATCTGCCCATGGCTTCAGTGATTCATGATTAGGTGGCTCCTGGTCAGTTGTGGCAAGCGGGCTTGTGTATCTCCTGTCACCTCTGAGCAAGGGGTCTGCTCAATCTCTGACTCTGCTCTGGGCAGGGGTCTGAATTTCAAGTTCTCAGTCCTTCTCTGTTGGAGCAGTTGGAGGTGGGGTGGCCACGCAAGGTCCCTCTTCTTAGTAGCAGCTGGGAGAACCCTGACAGCCAAAGTTTATCTCCGTCTGCTATGGAATGTGTGGAGACATGGTCCACAGACAGTACCTGGTCCCCAAACCAAAACCTGACCTCCTGGGCAGATTTCTGCAGGTTGTCAGTCAGAATCCTTTGCTGATATTATCATCTAAGTGCATAATTTCCAGGCATGTTTTCAATAAAAATTCTGCTCCTAACCACCATAGTGAGGGAAGGTAGAACTAAAAAACTTGGCTTCCTCAGACAACAGTCTTTTTAGACTCTAAAGTGCTCTACAGTCTTGCAGGCTTATGGCTATGAGTGTGAGTGTGTGTGTGTGTGTGTGTGTGTGTGTGTGTGTGTGTGACATAATGTAGTGGAAAGAGGTTTTTATTCCTGTTATTTTCCAAACCTGCTAGATTTCACATCAGATCACACTGGCTCTTCTCTACTGACTCTGTGGACTTGGACCACTTACTTAAACTCCCGTGTCTACTCACTTGTTACATAGGACTAATAACATTCATGCCAGGGTCCTTTTGGGTTCTTTTAACTTTATTATTTTGTGGGGGGGATCATGTGTGACGGCACCCATGTGGAGGTCAGAGGACAGTTTTGTGGAGGTGTCTCCTTCCATTTACCATGTTCATTCTGGGGTCAAACTCAGGTTGTCTGGCTTGGGTGGCAAGCACCCATACTAGCTGAGCCATCTTATTGGTCCTTTGTTTTGCTACTTTTTATGTTGTCAAAATCAAAAGCCATAAAGTGAAGTGCTAGATAATGAATTCCCTATTATCCTGTTTTAGTGCTTACTGACTTATGGTCTCTCTTGTTTTATTTACGACCATATCAACTTAACCCTGTCCTGATTATCTTGAAATTTTGGACTTTAAATATTTCCTCTATAAAAACTTATAAAAGATCTTCTAAAAAGTATTACTTGATTTATTCTCAGGATCTGTGTATTTTTCCTTCCCTGAATCTGAAGGCTAATCATATCCTTAAGACAAAAGAACAGAATTAGTACCAGTGTTAGTACCAGGTAACACTGACTGCATCTGCATATCCTCATCTTCTCATTTATTTATTTGATTTCTCATTTTGAGATGGAATCTCATATATTCCAGGCTGGCCTTGAACTTGATATCTAGTAGAAGATGTCTCTGAACTCCTAATCCTCTTGTTTCCATCTCTGAAGTGCTAGAATTACAGTATGAGCCACCACACCCAGGACTCTCATTATGTATAATGTCAACTTTTTCTTATCTTGGGAATGTTGCTGATACTTACCATGCACACTTCTTTTCTGTTTCTTATCAAATTTTCTTTGGTCATTTGGTGCCATCTCTGAACAACATAGACTGTTCTGTATCTAGTATTGACAGAGATAAAGACTGCATTTTGTTAAATCAGAATTATTATTTTCTGGGTAACATAAGACAACAAGACTTTATTATCTGCTTCTGATCTGTATGGATCAGAAATTCAGAGGCATCTTCTTGGATGGTTCAATGTTCATGATGTCTCATGAGCTTGTCCAGTCATACATCTGAAAGCTGTCAAAATGACTCTGGCTTGGGTGACAAAGTGATATTGGCAAATTGTTGCCTTTTCAACTGACTCTATCCATTGCTTGCTATTGTTTGTATAAAATGATGGCCAACTCCCCCAAGGTAGCAGTACAAGAGACAGGGACATAAATTGTACCACTTTTGAAAGACACACATCATGCTTCTGCCAAATTATGTTTATTGTGCAAGCCAGCTCTGACTCACCTTCAGAGGGGAGATATATATATATATATATATATATATATATATATATATATATATATATATATATCTCAAGGGACATCTGGTATACCTGGTTGGCGTTGTTTTTTAATTTTTGTCAACTTGATATAAACCTAGACATATCTGAGAATAAGAAATATCAGTTGAGGAATTGCTTTCACCGAATTGTCTTGTGGGCAAACAAATGAAGGTATTTTCTTGATTACTAATTGGTGTATCAGAGCCAGTTCACTGTGGGTGGTGCTGTCCCTGGGTAGGTGAGTTTGGGGCTATTTAAGAAAAGTAGCTTATTGCAAAATGATCTTCAACTGCTTCTCAATATAATCTTGTAATATTTATTATTCCAAAAAACACTTATGGTACAAAGGCAGTTCTGATGGGATGAAAAGGGTGCAAGGGAATGGCGAATGGAGCTTCTTCCCGGAGCACGCTGGGGCCAAGAGAGTGAGTCACCTTCGCATCCCAAGGTCTCTCCACAGCTGGCCACATCCCAATGGGATTCAGTTCCTTGATGTCACAAGTGTTCACCTGGGTAAATTCTGATTTTCCACTACAGTAGTTGATCAAACTAAGAAGAAAAACCAGTAAATGACTTTCCTACACAGTCTCTGCCTTGAGCTCCTACCCTAGTTTACCTCAACAGACTGTAATCTATAAGCTGAAATAAACACTTTCCACCCTAGTTGCTTTTGTCAGTGTTAATACCATAGTAACAGAGAGGCTATCTAGAGCAGGCTGTGATGATACTATTAACATGCCTGAAACAAAGTGACCAGTTAACAGCATCAACTATCTAGATTTCATATATTACCATTTACTAATACATTTCACTTGACTTTATTTAATGTATTGATTCTTCTATCTAGTCTTTTTTTTGTCCGACATATTTTGTTGGTTGAAACAGAGATCAACAATGAGGAGTAGATAATGTAATGTAAGTTAAAAACAAAACAACAAAACGTCACAATGGAAGCTTGGTGAAAGTGCCTATGCTGAATTCCCATGTATTAAAGGAAGGCTCCCCTTTTCTCAAGAAAGGATGTTATTGCACAATGCAGAAAAGCTATCTACATCTGGCCTTGAAGATAAATGTTAACTCAAGGTGTAATAAAAAGCATCTGGTTTAAATTTAAGAATTTAAGGTGGTTCAAGAATTTAAACTTTCAAAGCTAATGGTCAGAACACACTCATCTGTCAGGAATCATGAGAAGCTGCTACTGCTACTGCAGAGAAAGACCCCCTGATGTGTCCCACCTCTATTCAGAAAAGCTTTCGAGAATCTGGAACCTCCAGCCCTGAATGCTGTCAGCTATACTCAGTATTCTAGCTTACAAGCATATATACTTTTGGAAGCAGGCATGCTCTACCTCTAACCGTACTTCCTAGGTCTTCACTGTAGTTTGGCACTCAACTTACTTATTTCTTTGCTGGGAATCCTCTCATCTAAATAGAAACTGAGCCTCTAAGAATGACGGAGGGACAAAGGCATAGCCTCTTTTGACACATATCAAGAAAAGGATACTGTTGTAAAAGGTTTCTCAGCCCATTTGGGCCAGAGGTTTGTATTTGCCTGTGGCAGTTTTTTTTTTTCCCCAAAGAAATGAATCAGATGCTTATATTAATTTTATACTGTTTGGCCCATGTCTCAAGCACATTATTAGCTAGCTCTTTTATCTTAATTCAACCCATTTTTAGTATTTTATCTGCCATGTGTCCCAGCCCGTGGCTCACCTGGATTCCTTACATGTCTCTTCTTCCAGGATCAGTTGGAGACTGGTTAACTCCACCCTCCTTCTATCTGTCTCTCTTCTAATTCTCCACCGACTTTTATTTACAGCATACAGAGAACATTTCCACCACAGGATACATTTTCTCATATGCATGAACATGTGCCAGTGGTAATGTGTATATGTCTTCTGGGTATCTATAAAATATGTATGCATGTGCCAAGTGGATTTAACCAAGGAGAGAGTTCTCTTGCTGCCATGAGCTCTGCTGGAAGCTCAGATTTTCACAGTTGCTGCAAAAATAACATTTTCTTCATGAATGATATCCCTCTGGTAAGTTCTCATTGTACAGGACACAACCTGGCTGGCTCTGCTCTGCATTGCTTAGAATAACTTGTGGCTCTCACTTTGCATGGGATAAAATCACATTAAATTCAAACAAGTGTTTCCCCCATGCAGATCCAGAGTTTCTGAGGTCCTCTGTTCTTACAGCTGAAGTTTCCTTCCATCTCATGGAGCTCTTCATTCTGATCTCCTTGGCTCTCTGTTCAGGTAAAATATTGGTGAGGAACACCTTTGTCCTCTAAGCCACAACTTTCTGAGGCAGCTGCATTCTTCTCTACTTAAAGCCCCTGTTTAGTGTAACAGTTAAAGCACCTAAGCAATTTTATGAGAAATAAGATGTAGAAATATGTCTTGTTAACATGTCTTATTAAAAGATCATAGGTCCTTATCTCTGATAAGGGAGTTGTGAGGAACTTGAAACCCTTGATTTTAATTGGAGCTCTGCAGTGGTTTATTTTTCCCCAGTGTCCCCAATTCTCATTCTCTTCTCCTTTCTTTCCCTCATGTGTTTGCACAGATATAGGCACACATGCTCACCTCCTCTCTGCCTAAGCCTGACATCAAAGGTGGTGCTCAGAAATGGGACTTGCCCCAAGCAGTGGCACCTCTCAGTTGTGCTTCATTTAGATCCACAGAGTTCTCTGTGGATCAGCATCCTTGTCTGTGAACTGAGGACCACAGATATTCTTATCTGGTTGTGATGAGAACAAACCGACATTTGTAAGAATGTGTCATCTCCTGTAAGAAGCAGCCTCTTCAGGGGGGAGGGGTCCCCCGAGTATATACTTGGAAGGCTGAGAGTGGTCAGTTCTGTTGTCTCATCTCTCTTCTCTGGTCAGATATTTTCCCAGCCACAGTGAAGCCGGATGTTGCATGTGTGACTTCCTCATTATGCAATATCCCGGCATGATAAAGATGCCCACACTGATCTTGTATGGCAAGTTCTGAGCTCTTAAAATCACAAGACCCTTTATTTTTAGTCCTTTGCAGCCAGAGCAAGCCTCCTAACCCTTCACTTTCTTTTAGTGACTGTCAAGGTAAAGTAGAGAGTTAGAGGCAACGCTAAGGAGCTAGATGGCAAAACAAATCTCAAGTTCTTCAAGGCTCGTCATGTTCACATCTTACCCCTTCTCAGGCTAGGAGAAAAGACTTTTCCAATGATTGTGGAACATGAATTAGAGCTGCCCACATTCTGGGAGGTCATTTTCCTTTAATTAATTTTCTCTGGAAAAGCCCACATAGAAACATCCAGAGATATGCTTGATTAATCCAGGCATCTCTAAATCCAATCAAGCTGACATCAAGATTAACTTTCACAAGTGCCCAGATAAAAGTTACTTCGCAGTTGATGTCATTCTGAGAATTGCTTCTGCCTTGCAGATGACTGCTTGTATGTGTGTGTGTATGTGTGTGTGTGTGTGTGTGTGTTCATCTAACTTCATCTGTTTTTAAATTTTTTATATAAAAGCACCAGCCATATTGAATTCAGAACTACCATAATGGGGACTGGGGAGGTGGTTCAGCAGGTAGCTTACAACCATCTGTAACTTCAGTTCCAGAAAATCTGACATCCTTATCTTATCTCTGGGCTCCAGGCAAACATGTGGTGCACTTATATACATGTGGTTCATCTATACATATGCAGGGGGAAAATACTTATACACAAAAAGTAAAACACAATCATCTTTAAAATTTTTTAAAGAGAGCCACCCTAATGATCCAATTTTAACTTAATTTTTTTCTTAAAGGTCTTGTGTCCAAATGCAGTCACACCACATTCTTTATAGGGATTAAGATTTCAACATGTGAAGGATGAGCTCATAATAGTGAGCAAATTCAAATGGACAAAACCCAAATTCCAGTTAACTGTCCTTCAGGAGCTCAGGAGGTACAGTGTGTTTCCAAAAATAATGAAGTCTGTGTGTGTGTTTGTGTGTTCACAGATGCCATGGTCATGGATGGAAAGGTCAGGTCAGGCTTAGAGCTGGACACAGTTTCTGCTAACTGCAACTATGATGCCCACTACAAGGACTACACCAAGTACTGGTGCTGGGGCTATTATATCAGGGACTCCTGCAATGTTATCGCCTTCGCCCCTAACAGCACCAACCGTGTGGCCTTGAAAGACACAGGAAGCCAACTCATCATCACTGTGTCTGGCCTAGTTAAGGAAGACACAGGCTGGTACTGGTGTGGTGTCCAGCGGGACTTTGCCAGAGATGACATGGATTTCACACAGCTGATTGTGACTGACAACAGAGATGGCCGAGGCAATGATTTTTCACCTGGTAAAGAGACTGGTGAGGGATCTTTGAAGGGTAATGGGTGATTGTTGAGGTAGCAAAAACTCTCTGAAGGGTCTAGGTCTGGTGCTGCACACTTCTAATCCCAACACTCAGAAAGCAGAGGCAGGTGGATCCCTCAGCGTCCAAGTCCAGCCTGGTCTACAGAGTGAGTATCAAGCCAGGCAGAGCTATAAAGAGAGATCTTGTCTCAAAACAGAAACGAACAAAACCACTTCACTGAAAGAAAGCAGTGGCCACCAACTCAAGCACCTCTTGTATTATTTGAGGTAACTTGCTCTTTTGCCAGTACCCATCTTTACTCATGTGGAATGCAGTAGAGGCTACTGGGAGAGACTGAAACCAGGGCACAGAATCTTGGACTTGTAGGAAGCCTCACACCCACCCCGTCTCTCCAGTTCTCATGTTGGGAAGAACCTTTCTCACATTTGATCTATTGGTAATGGACCCAGCTAGCATCCCAACTGAGTGGGTAACAACTACACTGGCTGTGTTTCTGCTACGTGTGCTTCTGCTTTTTATAGCATTTCTTGAGCTCTTTTAGCTCAGGAAGAGAGAGTCTCATCCAAATTTGATCCTTTAAAGAAGCATAGAGGAGGCAATGTGGGACTCCCCCATGGGTTGTTGGCAGCTATAAGAAAGAACTGTGTCATAGATAAGACTAGCTATTTGATACGCCACGGCTTTTTTCCTTTGGGAGTGACCCCAGCCTGGGTCTCTAACCACGAACTGCTTCTAGACTGCACAGGGCCTTTGTGCAAATGTGGAAAAAGTGTCTCTTCCTCTGGATACAGAGAGCTCAGTGGCAGGGTGTGTGACTTAGCAATTACACTGTGAGCTGGATCTCAGTCTCTGTTTCTCTCCTAACCTTGCTCCTCCTGTCCAAGGAATGCTTATACAGCAGTTAGTGTTGTTATTGTCTTACACAAAAAGCCAAGAGTGCACTTACTCTCTGTAGAGCAAAAGAAAGAGAGGGCAGGGGGTGCAGCTGGATCCAAAGGAAGGGCCCAGAAATGAGCTTTATTCTGAACAATTCTTTCCGTTTCAGACCCTTCAGGGAACAGTAACCGGAGCTGTAGGACTTCCAAAGTTATCCAAAAGGCAGAGGGTTCCAGGTGAGTAGGCGTCTGAGGAGGGGTGGGAGTGGGGTGAAGTGGGGTGGGATGAACCACACATTAGTGACTGGTTACGTCTTCTACTTTTCAACTGCATATTGTTTCTAAACTAAGTAACTTCATTGTAATGGTTTGGTTTCTTTAAAAGAGCTATTTTTGTTTGAAAGCAGCTTCTAGTTACTTTAATTTGTGTGTGTGTGTATGTGTTTGTGTGTGTGTGTGTGTGTGTGTGTGTGTGTGTGTGAGAGAGAGAGAGAGAGAGAGAGAGAGAGGAGGGGGTGTTTCCCTAACAGCCTTTGCTATTATGTAACTCACTTTGTAGACCAGGCTGGCCTTGAGCTCATAGAGATCCACCTGCCTCTGCCTCTCAAGTGCTGGGATTAAAGGTGTGTACCACCATGTCTAGCTTAGTTATTTTAATTGTTTTGAGATTTATTTATTTATTTATCATGTATACCTTGTTCTGCCTGCATGCCAGAAGAGGGCACCAGATCTTGTTATAGATGGTTGTGAGCCACCATGTGGTTGCTGGGAATTGAACTCAAGACCTATGGAAGAAGGCAGTCAGTGCTCTTAACCTGTGAGCCATCTCGCCAGCCTGTTAATTTTAATTTAAAAGGGTGCATTATTCTGGAGTGGGGGGAAGAAGTGTCTGAAATGCAGAGAGAGACCAGGATGCTGGCCAGAGGTGCCAGAAACTCTATAGGACTTTATCTTTTATCTCTAGCTCTGTTTCCGTCTGACCTTCTTCATATTCACTTTCTTATCTTTCTATATTACTCTCAACGATTTGTATTTTGCTCTTTAGAAAGTTTGATTCATTTTTATTTTATGTGCATGACTGTTTTACCTACATGTGTATGTACATACCTATGCTCATGCCTGCCGGCTGTAGAGTCAAAAAAGGTGATCCTGAGCCTCTGGAACTGGAGTTAAAGGTAGTTATGAGCCGCAGTGTGGGTGCTGAGGACCGAGCATCTGAGCTCTCTCTAGGCCTCAATTCCTTGTCTTTTCTTTTGAGATGGGGTCTGAGAAAGTTGTCCCCAAGTTCCTACATAGCTAAGGGCTGACCGCAAACTTAAAGTTGTGGTTCCCTGCTTCCTTGAGCAAAGGGATTAGAGGCGTGTGCTTCCTCACGCAGTTCACAAGCACTCTGCCAGCTGAGCTAGAGTCCAGCTTCCACTACTTCTCCTCCTCTTTCCCTCTCTCTTCCTCCCTCCCTCCTTCCCTCCCTTGCTTTTCCTTTTTCATACATTGGTGACACCCACTTAGAATTAATTGCTCAGTTTATTTCTCCCCTATTCAAAGGAATGGCGGAACGAAGGCTGTAGTTTTCTGCTCCCGGTTCCCATTATATTTCTGAGGAGGAGCTCACTAGTCCAGTCTGGTTAGATGCCCATCCGATCCAAGGGATGTGGTCCAAAGGATGGAGTTACTCTTATGGAATGTAGCTGTCAGGAGCTACTGGGACCAGGATGGGAGTGATGGTGTGGGAAGAAAGCCAAGAGGGGTTGCCTTCCAAGGGAGCTGATATCTGATGTGATTCCTTCTAGAATGTCCATTCGGATCATTTCCATATTGTTTACTGGTTTGGGGATCATCTTTATAATCAGTCATTTGTCCAGGGGAAGGAGAAGCCAAAGGAACAGAGGAGGTAAGTAACCCAGGTGGGGGGAATTAGAAAGTGCAGACATCATGGAATAGCTTTCACATGAATGAATGTGACGCTCCTCTTAATGCCTAGTCACTTAGGTACCAAGACAGCTAGCTATCCAGCCTGCAGGCTGAGGAGGACATAACGCCCTCATAGTGACAAAGGCATCATGAGAGTCAATAGAAGGATCACTGTAGTCTTAAATGGAAGTCGGTGTGGGCAGAGAAGAGGCAAGCCAGAGATGAACACACTGCAGGTTCCATATCTGTGGGGCGACACGAGCTTTGGAATATTTTGTTCATCTGTGGAATGGGACCAAAGCTCTTGTCTGATGATGGGGTTTCTGTAATGCTCCCCAGGCTAGCAGGTGTAAAAAGGTCTCCTTCCAAGGGGTTTATGTGGGACAGGTGAGCCCAGGAACCTCAGCCCTTAGCTCAGGGTCTTTGTTTTTTCTTGGGTAGTTACTGGTAAAAGCTTTACTAGAAGAAGCCCTCAGCCAAGCCAAGCTCTGTCTGTGGTCTCCATACCCTTGGTAAGTTCCCTCCTTGACCTTTCAGTACTGAGTCCTGAGCCACTCAGAACCCCATCTTTAGGTCTCCCCATTCATAGAGAGGGGATCATCTGTCTTTCCCTGTGACATGGGCAGATCCTGCCATCTGGAAAGTTGTTTAGCTCGCCAAATGCTGAGCCAAGTTCTGAAGCATTTGCAGAACTGAAAGAACACCAAGAGCCTTCTGTTTAGCCAAGGTGATGCTGCTGGCTTTTGCCTTTGTACGATCAGAAACTAGGGAAACACCTTGGGCAATAAAGAGACTCTAGCCATAATTACAAAACGGATTCCAGTGACCCTGCCTGGCTTTGGGAACATAGAAAACATCATTTCAGAGACATGACGATTAAGATAAAACAAGCAAAAGCCTCAGAACAGAAACCCAGCATCATCACCACATCCCAGTAGCATTGTTAGGATGCAAGACCGGTTCGTGACACACAGGGGCCGGTGCCAGCAGGAGCTGAGATGTGAAGGCAAGGCTGCCAGGTCTCAGGCTTCACCTGTGTGGTTTGGGTGCCCTGCAGATGCAGAACAAGCTAAGAGGTAAAGGAGCGGCTCCCACTTCGTTCTTGCCTTTTGCCATCTAGAAGCTTTGAGAACAGTGGATGTGAGGGATATGGACAAGGCAACACCCCTCGGGGCTTGTCTGGTTCTATTCCCTCTGGGGTACATCTGTAGATCGTATTTTAGAAACTTATCATCACTTCTTTAAAATATGACCCTGGTGGGGGGTGCTGGAGAGATGGCTCAGAGGTTAAGAGCACTGACTGTTCTTCCAGAGGTCCTGAGTTCAATTCCCAGTAACAACATGGTGGCTCACAGCCATCTGTCTTGAGATCTGGTGCCCTCTTCTGGCACACAGGCATAGTGGAGGCAGAATGTTGTATGCATAATAAATCTTTAAAATACGACCTTGGGAAACCTTTTTTCCTTAAGGCAGTTTTTCTCTGTGCGTGTTTCTCCCATTTCTATACTCTTCGGAGTTTTCTATTCATCTACTCACCTGTGTCTCACCCGTCCATCCACCCAGGAATCTTTCATTTTGCAAACTAGGAACATGCTAGTTTCTGGGGTTACAAAGACAAGAAAAAATAGATAGCATTTGTCTATGTGGAGCTGATGACGTAAAATAGGAAGACAGAAACACACACACAGAGAGATAGAGAAAGAGAGATGCAGAGACAGACAGACAAACAGACACACAGACACACACTGAGATAGAGAGAGAGATACAGACAGACAGACACACAGACACACGGAGTTAGAGAGAGATACAGAGACAGACAGACAAACAGACACACATATACAGAGAAAAAAATAAATACAGACATACATAAATAAATATATAAATCCAAACTTGGATGTTCTGTTCCCAGGAAGCCCACGATTGGCCCCCACAGCATTCCTTGCCTTTTCCATCTGGAAGCTTTGGAAACTGTAGAGGTTGGGTTTACTCCAGTTTGTTAGTTTGTTTTAAAAAAAAAATCGGGCAAGTATGAGAATATAATCTTTTATTTAGAAGAGAGGAAAAAGGGCCCAGAAAAGTGTAACCTGTGGCTTTTTGCTGTCAAACACTCTGGCGAGAACCTCCAACTCCCTTTTCCTTTTCTGTTTTCCAACAAAGTAGGCAACGATTTGAAGACTTTGTACGTGTCCTGACTCAAGGAAACGGCTCAAACTGAAACACGTGACTGAAGATTTCCTTCACTGACTTCCCAAATAAAGTGGTGTTGTCACAGATGAATCTCCGTGACAACCGGCCTGCATCTCAGAGACTGATCCTGACCTTTCAGGATTTCTAAAGGACTCTGTGACCTTGAAGCAGTCTTTTGTGGCAGGGTGACAACAGTGGTTGATCAGAAGGACTATGATAGGCCACTCCAAGCAAGACTGCCATTGAATAATATCTCCAGACCTTAGCTCTCATGCATTAGATTAGCTGAAGTGAAGGAGAGGTACAGAGTCTGGGACAAGGGGAAATGATTTGTATTTTATTTATCACCCAATAAACATCTGAAGAGTGTTGAAAGAGCCCCCATGTATGACTGACTTCTCCTAGGCTATCACTGGAAAAATATTTCTCAAAATGCTCCCCCCAAAACCATAACATTTCAATACGTTCTGAGTTGGTATTAAAAACCAGATTGATTCTGTGGCTCTCATGGTCTTTTGGTGAAGACTGTGGCTCCCCTAACACATCTTCAATGGGAACCTGTCCCCAGAGTAAGTGGATGCTGCTTCTGAACAATGAGCAACCGAGGGAAAAGTGATACATGCTTTCAAATCAGGAAACACAAGTAAGAATGAGGCATCATCATCTGTGGGAGCAAATAGCTGTTACATCACTGTTGTTGCAGGATTATCATTTGCCCACGTGTTCTCTGCAACCTGCAACCCTCTCCCTATGTGATGTCCTTCCTGCTGTTTTATCATGTCCTGTGCTGCCCTCATAAGAACCTTGATATCTGGGAGCGGGCAGTGCATACACCTTGCACATGGTGGAGGTTGGAGGATAACCTCAGATGTCTCAGGAGCTGCCCACCTTGTATGAAATGCAACCTCTCATTGGCCTGGCACTTGCTGATTTTAAGCTCAGCTAGCTGAACAATGAGACCCAGGTGGAGACCCAGATTCTGGTCTCCACCTCTCCAGGGCTAGGATTACAAGCATGCCCACCATTACCATGCCCCATGTTTTTACATGAGTTCTTAGGATCAAAGTCAGGTTCTTGTTCCCACAGACAAGCCTTAACTGATTGGGGCATTTCTCTAAATTCAGAAGCCCACAGTTTAATATGCCGTGGTCCCTTTTGATGGGATGTAGGTCCAGCCTCAGTCTCAGAATCTTTCGGTGGTTCCCTGGTTTGAATAGGGTTGGAATGGAGATTGGGTGCTGGCCAGGTTCTGCATGTTTCTTGTCAGATTAGATCATGGTTCTCACAAAGCCTTTGATGAGCTAGCGTAGCTCAGGCTCTGCCCTGACTCCTTTCTATAGAGGGGGAACCCCAAGCCCCTCAGAAGCCTGAGGGAAATGGTAAGGTTGTGGATATCATACTTGCATACTTACTTTTGTAGCTTTTCTTCTTTTGAGTCTCCAATACCCCCACCAAAAAAAAAACCTTTCTTTCTGTTCCTGACCAGTCCCAGTCTTGCTCAGTGGCCATGTATTGGATTATATTTGACTGGCTTACCAGGACTGACTATTGCTTCCCCAGCAGCTAACAATTGCCAGTAGTTCTTCAGCTAAGGTGTACCCAACTCACCTCTCCATGCTTGGGCTTGTACAGGTCCTAAGAAGGCTGTCACAACAGCCAAGTTCATATTGTATTGTGTGTGTATGTGTGCTTGTGTGTGTGTGTTCATGTGTATATGTGTGTGTATGTGTTTGTGTGTGTCGGTGTGTTTGTGTGTGGGTGTGTATGTGTATTTGTGTGTGTGTGTGTTTGTGTGTGGGTGTCTGTGTGTTTGTGTGTATGTTTGTGTGTATGTGTGTTTGTGTGTATGTGTCTGTGTGTGTCTGTGTGTTTGTTTGTGGGTATGTATGTGTGTTTGTGTGTGTGTGTCTGTGTATATGTATGTGTGTTTGTGTGTGGGTGTATATGTGTGTTTGTGTGTGAGTGTGTATGTGTATTTGTGTGTGGGTGTGTCTGTGTGTTTGTATGTGTGTGTATGTGGGTGTGTATGTATCTGTGTGTGTATGTGTGTTTGTATGTGGGTGTGTTTGTGTGGGTGTCTGTGTGTGTGTGTTTGTATGTGTGGGTGTGTTTGTGTGTGTTTGTGTGTGTGTCTCTGTGTGTGTGTATGTGTGTGTGCTTGTATGTAAGTGTCTGTGTATATATGTGTGTGTGTATGTGTTTGTGTGTGTGTCTGTGTGTGTGTCTGTGTGTGTGTGTTTGTATGCAGGCATGCACGCACACCACACAGTAAATGTGGAGATTAGATGACAACTTTCAGGACTTGGTTCTTTCTGTCTACCATGTAAGTCCCAGGGATTGAACTCAAGGTTTCAGATTTGGTGGCAAATGTTCTTATCCACCTTACTAGTCTGCATATATAAGTTTTTCTTCTTGTTTAGTACTTACATCTTAGAGTCCGCTGCCTAGTTAGAAAGAATCTTCCTGATACTTTTAGTAGGGCAGTCTGTATGACTGTCCCTTTGATTGCCCCTTAATTTTTACCTTTGGCTCTCAACCAAGGTTACCACATAGATCTCTAATGCCACACAAAGGAGACAGAAACCCACATTTGGCTAGTGTTTTATACAATATGGACATTATGTATGTATGGCTGAGAACTCTGGTCTTGATTTCTGGAGAAGACAATGGAACGGAGTGGTAACTGATGAAGAGGCCAGTTCTGGAGGAGGGTCTGCCATTGTTTGAAAATCTGAGACTGTCCGTTGGGGTTGGCTCCTCCATGGCCATCATCAGTGAGTTTCTTTTATCTTCTTGACCTTTGGAAAGTCCAGTTGCATAAAGAGCTGCTACTGCCAGTTGGAGGGAAAGTACCAGCAGCCTTTTCTCTGGTGGGGAAAGCAACCAAGCATTGGCTTTAAGGCCAAGGCTAAGCCGCTCTGACTGAAGCTGTCCACAGGCTGTGCTCCTAAGTTTATGGGAAACAAACATACAAAACATAGTCAGAAAGCAACATGCCTATGGAGCTGAGCTGAGGTTCTACATTCTGCCTCATTGGGGAGGCGGGCATGAGCCTGCCACTTTAACCTGAGAATAGACAGTGGGGTCCAAGCCTGTGGAGTGGTTTCCAGTCTCGTTTTTGTTTTCTTCTGAGGGCTTGAAGGTCATGCTGGCATAGGTAAGCGACTCCTTTGATACAGTTGAAAGCTTCTGAGGAGAAAGAAGAGAAACAGCAAATTTAATTTGCAGAAAAAGGTGTCTCTTTAAAAGTGTCCTGAAAGCTTTGATAAGTAGGGACCCAAAGAGAGCAGAAGAACTCATAAAAGAGTTATTTGTCCAGAGTCCAGAAAGTGACACCAATAGTCCAGCCAGTAACCCAGGATGTAGAGGACACAGAGCAAGCCAAATCTCCCCAGATAACTTCATCCCACCGCCATCACACCCAATTCCCCTCTTGCAGCCCTAAAACAATGGCCTGATCTTACCTTGACAGGAAGTTCTGAGAGAGGGTCCTGGGCCTGGGACCTGGAGTAACCTGCAGCAGATGCCAGGAAGAAGAGGGTTGTGTTCTCACCATGACGTCTAGAGAAGTGGGAAGCCTCTCCCCTCAGCTTTGGGTGAAGGTTTGTAGGTAGGGGTGTAGGAGGAGGAGCAAGGAAGAGCAGGGAAGGGCATCGAGGTGGATCTGTGGAAAGTGTGGGCTGAGCAGGCCTCTCCACTTCCGCATTGCTCTTTGCTCACATCCTCAGTGACAGAGGCCACTCACTTTTCCTGCAGCTCTTGATGATGGTGAAGATAAGGGCCACCAGCAGCAGTGTTAGCAGAACCCCAGCAAAAAAGGCCAAGATCAAATGTTCCTTTCTGTTTTGGCAAAGAAAAGGAGTAGATGAACTGCTGGCAGGGACCTCTGGGAGCCTTTCCTGGAAGCCAAGCTTAACTTTCTTACTTAGACTCTCACATGGGCTGATAGACTTGCTCTTACCCACTGCTCGGGAAGAGACATTTTGCTTTTGGGTCCCAGAAGTATTTGAGACTTTCCCAATCCTGACCTCAACACTCTACCCGTCAACACTGTGTGACTTCAGGGCACTCGTGATCCCTGAAACCTTGACAATGCTGAGTTTACATCACTTAAAACTCAGCATTTGGGAAACTGAGTCAGAAAGATTGTGGCAAGTTAAAGGTCAGCTTGGGCTACATTGTCAGACATGCCCAACCCCCTTCTTCTGCCCTGCAAACAAGCCAACAGGAGAACTGTACTCCTAAGATCAACACTGAGCTCTTTCATTGTTGCTGGTCTCTTCTCCAATTCAGTTTACTCTTCATAAAGACTCAAGACAAAATGGTCAACAAAAACTCCAATGCCACATATGTTCCTTTACTTGGGGCTGGAGAAATCCAATGCAGGTACAGAGCTGGTCACTGGAGCTGCCGTGGAGACTGTGTCTGCAGAGAACATGGAGAGAGATCAGATTGGAGGGTTCAGTGCCCCTGACCTCCTGTTACCACTCTAGAATGAGACAGCAAATACCCCCAGCACCCCCACTGCCCGTGGCTACAACTCTGTAGCGGGGAGAATTTTTGCCAGTACTGGGCAAGTGAACCCCGGGCCTTTTGTATACCAGGGCAAGCCCTCTGTCACTGAGATACACCCCTGTCTGAGACCTTTAAGATGAGTTATGTTTAAAATGGTATACAAACTAAAAAAGCAGGGGCTACTCTCTGAAGCCCTGTGTCACTTATACAAACAAAATAATATTCTGTTTCCCTCAGGGCTTAGTGGGAAGCTCTGGGGAGATGTGGGTCCTCAGTAGGTACTTTCCAAACTTATCGTGATACCTCCCCCATCCCCTGCCGTGTGTGTGTGTGTGTGTGTGTGTGTGTGTGTGTGTGTGTGTGTGTGTGTGTGTTTTCCAGTGCCTAACACACAGGGAAAACAAGAAGAAACTCAAACTAGATTTTCATAAGCTACCAGCTGATCTACTCAGTTTGGAGGCTGGGCAGGTCTTTCTGAGTCCTCTTCCTATTCCTTGGGGCACTGGCTTCTGCATTATGGTAAACTTTAATTCTTCTAACTCAGAAATGCTCTAGCTAATATTGTCCCCCATGGAACTTTCAACACAAATCCTTCTTTTTGTCAATTCAATGCCAAGGGAAGCGTTGATTTCTGTCTCGAACTCACTGATTTGTGGTTTAGGTGTAGAAGAGATATTTCCCATGCTGTCTTCTCCTGAGAATAAAACAGGTACTCTTTAGATAGATATGGAGGCTGGGATGGCAGTGCATTCACTGGGGTGTATTTCAGAACGGGCTAATCCTACAATGGAGGAGCAGTGGCACATCTTTGGTCCCTTGTTACCCTGGCATCACTCTCTGTGCTTTCAGTGGTAAACTATGTCTCTAATCCCAGCCACAGAGGAGGCAGTTGCAGGAGGGTCAGGAGTTCAGGGTCAACCTTGACTATGCAGCAAATTCCAAGTTAGTCCAGGTAACATTTGAGACCCTATCACAAAACAAACAAACAAGCAAAAGTAAGGGGCTGGAGAGATGACGGATCAGAGGCTAGAGCCCGTGATGCTCTTCTAGAGGACAAGGGTTCAGTTCACAGTTTAACTCCAGTTCCGGGAGATGTGACATCATCTTCTGGCCTGCACCAGCACTGCATGCACATACATAAAAAATAAAATAAGAACAAAACCAAGAAAACTACTAGCTGTTAGGTTACATAAGACCTAGTCTCACTCACTCACTCATTCACTCACTGAATAAATCAATCATCACTCAAAAATACAAAACAAAAATCCAGCACTTTGGGGACCACTAACCCAGCAAGCACCACTGTGTGGCTTTGGCACACTTGGTAACTCCTCCATTGTAACACAGAATGACATATGATGCTTCTTAAATCATCTTTGAGATCTGTGGTAGCTTTCCAGGCATGAATGCATGTCACTGAACAGTCTCTAGGTATTATGAAAATGAATGCAAAGATGATGCTGGAGAGATGGACCATTTGCTGCTGCTCTTCCAGAAGACCCAGCTAGAACCCCAACATTCAAATGGCAGCTTACAACCATCTGCAACTCTAATTCCAAGGGATCAGACGCCCTCTTCTGGCCTCTCGAAGCACCAGACAAACATGTGCTGCACAGCATTACATCTAGGCAAAACTCAGAAAATATGATGTATGTAAAGACAGGAGATTATTATACTAATGTTAGTATTATTATACTAATAATCTCCTGGATTATTAGTGGACATTGCTAGCTGAGTTGTTTGTTTTAGCCATACATGTGTGCTTTATTAAAGCTGCCTAAACCGCTCTTCCCCATTCTAGTCCACATCTCTTTTTGGCTCAACATTTTATGTTCATTCTTACACACTTCTAAAACTTTTGCAGAACATTTTTAGTGGTGATAGCACTGCAGCAGCCTCCCCAACCCTGTTTGTGTGAGACTCTTGTAAGATAGTGTGCAGGTGTCAAAGACCAAGGACAGTCTGTACAATATAGACTATGCTTTTTCTTATACATCCTGTTGTAGTTCAGGTTACTATTGCTGTGACAAAATGCCAAAGAGCAAGTTGGTAGGAAAGGGTTTATTAGGCTTACACTTCCATATTGCTGTTCATCACTGAAGGAAGCCAAGACAGGAACTCAAACAGGACAGGAACCTGGAGGCAAGAGCTGATACAGAGGCAATGGAGGGGTGCTATTTGCTGAATTACTTCCATGGACTTGCTCAGGCTTGCTTTCTTATAGCACTCAGGACCACCAGGCCAGAGATGGCACCACCCATCATGGGCAGCCCCCCCATTGATCACTAATTGAGAAAATGCCTTATGCTGGATCACAGGGAGGCATTTCTTCAATTGAGGCTCCTTCCTTTCTGATGACTCTAGTTTGTGTTGAGTTGACACACAAAACCAGACAGTACACAAGCCATACCTGTGAAGTTTACTTTAGAAAATATTACAGAGAGAGATTGGCTACAAAACTAAAGTAAAACATAGTAATCGCATCAATATACCATGATAAGAGCTATTTAAAACATAAAGTTGTTTATTTGTAGAAACTTCCCGTTTATATTTTCAAATCATAATTGACCAGCAAACCCATGTGATACATGTTATTGAGCACAGATGGGCTTCCTTAACCAGTTCCCTGCTTATACAAATGTTTTCCAGTGTGTTTAATAACTAACAATGAGACCTGCTGCTTTAATGTATAAAATTTTAGTTACAATCATGGCTATTTTTTAGTAGCCACAGTTTTAATTAGTATTTAGGCAAACCTTCAATTTAAAAAAATTGAGGGTCTCTACAATTTCTGCTGAATTTCAAGGTGATTTACTTAGACAGAAATGCCATAAATGGTTCACAAGTTTTAATCAGTTAGCTCTTATAAGTGATTTTTCCCAATCCTTCAATATCTGGAAAGACTCTGAGAAGGATTCCTGTCTCTCAGTGTCATTAAAACAGTAGCAAGGTGATGTTATTCATCTCATCATCCACTAAGTATTTTCATATCTGTCACAGTCAGAACAACAGGAACATTTGGTAAGTAATCTGAACTACAAAACCAGAAAGACTGCAGCCCATACAGAATCATCATGGATAATAATTTATCTATCAATCTTTGGTTCTTTTTGAAATTTATGTTGGCCATATGAGGTGGTACATGCTTTTAATCCCACACTTGGGAGGCAGAGGCAAGTGCAGATTCTGAATCCCTGAGAGTTGGACATCAGCCTGGAACATAGCAAGTTCCAGGACAATCAGAGCTACATGGTGAGATCTGCTCTCAAAATAAAATAAAAATAAAACATGTCAACGGTATTATTTGCAGAACATAAAATATTAGTATATCTTATATTTTATTATAGTATATATCTCTTTTTTATAGTATGTATTTCTATAAATATATATTTAAAATATTGAAATGTATTCTGAGGAGTGTGGCCCTCTACTAAAGCTTACACTTAGAGCTTCTGATGACCTTCTGCTCTTGCAGCAGTGGTTCTACAGGAAGAGGCATTCCAAATAAATAACATCACAAAAATAACTAATCCACCCTGCCCTGGCAGACTAAATCATCTCACAACACCACCGAGAAACAGCTACTTACAAATCCAGGTGACAAAAACCAAGACCCAGCCAGGGATGGTGGTGCACACTTGTAATCCCAGCACTTGAGAGGCTGAGGCAGGAGAAATGACATGAAGTCAAGGCTAGCCTGAATTACACAGTATCTGTCTTTAAAATAAAAAGGATCCTGGTATGGTACACCTATTTGGCAAAGACAGGCAGATCTCTTGGAGTTCAAGGACAGCCTGAGTTCTAGGTCAATCAGGGTTACTTAGTGACATGCTATCTCAAAAAAAAAACCCACCACCAACAACAAAAAAGCCCACCAAGATAAGGGCCAGTAAAATGACTCAGCAGGTAAAGGCATATAGCCCATAATTCTGGAGACCTGAGCTCAATCCACAGGTCCCATGTAAAGAAAATAACTGACTTGAAAGTTGTCTTTGATACACGTACACACAAACACATACATACACTGAATATTTTTCAGTTTCAAAATAACAATAATCCAGACGTGTGACAGAAGCAGAAAGCTGAACAAGAAATAGTTACGTTTGAAGAAAATAAACTTAGCTCAAGAAACTCTATTTTATATTTTAGTAAAATAGAGTTCAGTTTCACATTCCTGGCAGGGGCTTGCCCAGTTCCAAGAAAGAATGAGCTAAGCCTATCTACAGACACAGATGTTCCACCCCTAAGGCAGTAAAGCTGCTGGCCATACCACCCAGGTAAGGTCCAGGAATGCTAAACTGTAAAAAGTCCCAGAGCATGAACTAATCCACAGCACACCTGCATCCTTGACCCTAAGTAACCTTGCCTTGTGATTTTTGTCCTTAAAAACCCAGCTCTCAAAGAGGCAGCATCCTCTCTTGGCCTATGTGCCAGAAAAAGGTCCTTGTCACGTGACTCATAATTTTCAATAACTCTTGCTTTTGCATTTCAGAGAGTTCACGTTTCTAGTGATCTTTTGAGAGGCCTCGCAACCAGGGCACAACAGTGTTTGCAGTCTGAGTTTTGATCTGAGAGACTTGTCTATGGTCCTGTGCCACACAGTCATTGAAATGCCATCCTTACCCTACCAAGTAAAAAAAAAATTACCAGAAATGACCAATAAACATTTACAATGTCCTTCGATGAACAGTTACTTACTTTGGGTCTTTAATTTACCTTTCTAGAAAAGCTCCAGTCATAAGATGCAGCTTCTCACTTGCTTCTCTTCCTAGTCTTCTTTTCAGAAATGGTGAAACAAAGTTTACTCCCACTGTTGCCAGCAAGCTGTGTCGCAAAGATATGTTAAAGCCCTAAGCCACAGACTTCCTCTTTGAAAACAATTTTTTAACGCATTTCCTGGTTTTCCTCTTTTTAGAATGGGTCTTTTCTAGAATGAATCTTTTCTCACAGAGTCTAGGCTGGCCTTAAACTGATGACATTGACTTTCCAATCCCCCTGCTTCCACCTGCATGAGAGCATTTCAGCATGCACCACCATGCCTGGTTTATGTGGTGCTGGGGTTAAACTCAGACCTTTAGGCATGCTAGGCAAGCACTCTACCAATAGAGCCATATTCCCATCTGTTTTACATTTGATAAACCCGTTAGCCATGGGAGTAGTTTGAATACATTTTCATACACAAATGCCAGAACTCAGAGGAAAGTTCATTTCCAGGGAAGATTTCATTATTTAACTTCCCTGAAGCTACTGACACCAGCATGACATCATCACCACCATCAAGGACTTTAAAATTGCATCAGGTCTGACTAAGATGTCACTGACAAAGAAAAATGAAGTTAAATGTCAAAATTAAACAGGCTGAGAGCTCGTGTGTTCAGAGCATTAAAATCCCTTTTGAGGGGTTATTAGTAAAATAATATGACTAAACTCCCTTATCATTGGTGGCTGGGATTAGGCAGTGTATTTGGGAGATCTTTCAGCATGGTTTGGGAGTGGGCACTGCCAGGCGAAGAGGCACTAACTACTAAACACAGATTGGCTACAGCCAGAGTATGGAGGTCTTTAAATTCCAGCAAGATGTATGCAAACATTAGGTTTCATTGTGTGAAGATGAGATTGTACTCATACAAACCTAGAAGGTTTATTAGTCACTTGGTATGGCTTCCAGGCACAATCAAAAGAGTAGATAAGCTGGGTGTGGTGAGGTACCTATGAATCCTGTACTCAAGAGGCTGAGACAGGAAGATTCCCGAACTATGATATAGCCAGACCTTTTCTGAGGGTAGGAGGGCAGACTTGATAAACATGAGATGATTGAGGCCGCTACCAGCATAAAACAGCATACAATTCTAGAGAAAGCTTTCTGAGTAGGAGTGCAGTCTGAAGTGTTGGCCAAAGCTACAGTATCATCAGGCATTTTATCATTTTCAAGTCTTGGGCACTGTGTCAGATATATGTGCTTTATTTTTGCAGTAGGTGTGTTTACTCTGGCATTACTGCAAACATGTAAAAAATGCTGAGGTATGACATTACCATAGCCAATGCCACCTGATGATAGGAATTTTCAGGCTCATAAAAATCTATGGAACTATGTAAATATGTAGACTAATGTTGGCCATCATGTGCTATGTTTCAGTGTTTTGGGAGGCCCTATATGGATGCCCTTTGTGGGAAGGGGTGAGGAAGCTCAGAGTCAATGACACAGACTTTGTAAGTCAGGTGGGTAGCAGAAGCAGAATGTCATTTATTTCAGAAATTGGGCCTGCCTATATGTCCCCTCCCGGTTTCCCATTGGCCCTTGTAGGAGTCTAGAGATGAATTATCCTTTCTCCATTGGCTCAGTGGGCCTCCATGTTAGCAGTCTCAGCACAGTGGCAGATTCTAGATTGGCTTCAAATGGGAAGTCATTGTAGCTCATTTGGGCCTGGGTGGCCATGGGAATTAAATTTGCATTCCCTGGAAGAGTAGTCAGTGCTCTTAGGTGCTAAGTCATTTCTGCAGCTCAAGAGTTTAGAAATATATTTTTGTTGAGAATTACATACATGCATACAATATATATTTTTTAAGATTTTTAAAAATTCATTTTATATACCCGTCTCATCCCTCCTCCTGCTTTCCCCCAACCATACCCCCCCACACCCCTCATCACCTCCTCTGAAAAGGTAAAGCCTCCCTTAGGGAGTCAGCAAAGCCTGGTACATTCAGCTGAGGCAGGTTCAAGCCCCTCCTTCCCCTTCCTTCAAGGCGGTGCAAGGTGTCCCACTATAGCTAATGGGCTCCCAAAAGGCCAGCTCATGCACTAGGGATAGATCCTGGCCCACTGCTAGGTGCTCCTTAAACAGACCGAACTGCACAACTGTCTCCCATATGCAGAGGGCCTAGTTTGGTCCCATGAAGGCCCTACAACTGTCAATCTAAAGTTCATGAGTTCCCACTACCTTGGTTCAGTTGTCTCTGTAGATTTCCCCATTATAATCTTAGACCCCCTTCCCCTTGCTTAAATAATCCCTCTTCCCTCCCTTGGACTGGACTCTCAGAGCTTGGCTTTGGATTTCTGCATCTGCTTCCACCAGTTACTGAATCAGCACTACGTCAGCTCTATGCTGACAGGGTATTCACCAATCTAATTGCTGGGATAGGCTAGCTTAGGCACCCTCTCCACTATCGCTAGTAGTCTAAGCTGGGGTCATCCTTGTGGATTCCTGGGAACTTCCCTAGCACCAGGTTTCTCCCTAACTCCATGATGTCTCCTTCTATCAAGATTATCTTGTTCATTGCTCTCCTATGACATCCCTGTTCCAGCTCAATCATCCCATTCCCTCATGCTACCATCTCCTCTACTACCCACCTTCTACTCAGGAGATCTTATCTATTTCCCCTTCCCAAGGTGACCCATGAGTCCCTCTTAGAGTTCTCTTTGTTAGGTAGCTTCTTTGGAGCTGTGGGTTATCATTTGCTTTACATCTAGTATCCACTTATGAGGACATATTTGTCTTCCTGAGTCTGGGTTATTTCATTCAGGATGATCTTTTCTAGTTTCATTTGCCTGCAAATTTCATGGCACCATTGTTTTTTTACTGCTGTGTAACACTCCATTATGTATATGAACCACATTTTCTTTTCTTTATCCATTGGTTGAGGGACATCTTGTTGTTTCCAGATTCTGGCTATTATGAATAATATTGCTATAAATATAACTGAGAAAGTGCCTTTGTGGTATAATTGATCATCCCTTAGGTATGTGCCCAGGAGTGATATCCCTGGGTCTTGAGGTAGATTGATTATAATTTTCTGAGAAATTACTATACTGATATTTTTGATCACTGCTATTAACTCTAACCTACTCCTTCCCAATTTCATGTTCTTTTCTTAAAGAATAGTTCATTTAGTCCAATGTGTGTTGCTCTTATTTTCATGAGTACAGGGCAGTCCACTGGAGCACGGTCAACTTACAAAGAGCTACATACACTCTTAAAGAAAACTGACTCTTCCTTCCCGAGAGTGTAGTATCACAAATGAGACTCAGCGTCAAATATCAGGGGAAGGCTGAAATGTCAGAAAGAGGAAGCACCACAGTCAATTCTCACCCAGCTGTCTTGCAACTTCCTCAGCCTGCTCCTAATCGCTTCTGCCAGTTGATTGTGACAGTAGCTTCTGTTCTCTCTGGTTTTCTACAAGCCCTTATATACCCTATTCCATCCAGGGTAGGATTAAAGGCGTGTAGCCTTGAGTTCACAGAAACAGAAGTTCTGTCTCTGGAATTGTGGGTTAAAGGGTATAGGTCACCACTCCCAGCTTTCCCTTTGCTGGGGTCAAAGGTGTGTGTGACTGACTCAGCTGTTTATCTTTGTATTCAAGGTTTAAGAATTTCCTGAGCTATCTGCCAAGGATTTGACTGTGTGCTCTCTCCCCAATATTCAGGTTTTATTAAATATGTAATATTTATCCATACCAGAGGCTATCAATTATCAACAGCTCCTCAGCTAGGTATGGAGAATTGCAATATCGCCCTCCTTTATACGTTTTGATTGAGATACAGCACAAAAATAGTCTTTAAGGAAGGTTATAGCACATCATATAAAAGCTATGGGTGGACAGACAAGGAAATAAGCAGGGATCACTTGGTAAGGAAGTAGGGAAAAGGAATGGTAGAAAACAGAAAACTCAGGTGTCTGCGTATGGGTAATTGGGGTACATGGGGATTAAAACATAGAATGAGTCAATGGTATTCAAGCTTTTGAATCTCAGTGGCTAAGTTATTTTTTACCACTCACTGAAATATTGAACTCAGTGCTGCCTGCTACTTTTTTGATTTAAACATTACATCTATTTATTTAGACATATTTGTATTTGCTTATATACATGTACCATGGCATGTGTGTTAAGGTCTGAAGTCCTGCTCTGTGGGAGTTGGTTTTCTCCTTCCATCTTGAGGATTCCAGGGATCAAAAGTTGTCAGGTTAGATGACATGTATCTTTATGCACTAAACACCTCTCTGGTCACAGTGTGCTCACAACCATCTATGATGACATCTGGTGCCCTCTTCTGTGCACTGTATACATAATAAATCGTTTTCTAAAACAAAAAAACAAAACAAAACTACCCTCAATGACACCCTCCTCCAACAAGGCTACAGTTTCTAATCCTTCCCATTCCACCAACTGGGTACCAAGTACTTAAACATATGAACTCATGGGGGCCATTCTCACTCAAACCAACACAGCTATGCTTAGAAAATACGTGTTCCATCATAGCTGGGACTAGGAGAAAGAGCAAGAGCTGGTTTTGGAGGTCAGAAAAGGACAATAAAAACCTACTGGACCTTTAACCACTGTCTTCTTGTAGGCAATGGAGAGCCCACCAAGGAGTTACAGGATTACTTTTGGGTTTCCAGAATGTGTAGAGGGAGTGGTGAGGTACAGGACAATGGGGAAATCCTTCCATTTGGTTTGAACATAGGCCATGATTATGGGAGGGAAATAGTAGGGCAGACATCTGATACTTCCAGTCAATTGTGGGAGGCAGTTTTCTGTACTGTATCTATCCACTGACCAATACTGTGGACATGTAAGAATGAATATATAAGTATGTACAAATGTTTATGAATTTGGGGTGCTTATGGACACTCAAAAAGGTTTGGAGAGCAGTTAAGTACAAAGATCTGAGACTCAGGAAACAATCTGATTTGCATGGTAGATGAGTTCTGGGCTGCAATTCAGTAGAACATATATTTAGTATGTCCAAGGATGTGGGCTCAGATCACAACACTCTAAAACACATACAAAACCTAAAACCACCCCATTCCCCAGTACTAACCATTTCTCTTTTGAGATGGAGAATCCCTTGTGGTTAGGTAATGCTACCTGACAAATTCTGGCCAGTGAATAAAGATATAACTGTTGATGCACGACATTTTCTGACTGCTCCCTTCCTTCATAGGTCTCTTATGGAGGCTGTGATGAGCTAGTGAGACTGACCTAGGTCTAAAAGTAGATGTGAGTTCTCTATGTGGAAGATAGTTTCTCTGGAGTCACCCAAACTTACAAAGGATTCTCTAAGGAGAACCCAAATTCTTCCATGTTAAGTTGCTTAAATAGGGGGAAATGTTGTACAGTGGCCATCCTGATTAGGTTTGTGATGTAGACAAGAAAGCTGTTTGTATATGTGATAGAAACTGTGGGCCTGGGTACTATCAAAGGTAAGACACGCAATATGATTCTTAGTATGAGATTTGGAGGGACTGCAGTAATTAAAGGCAAACAGTGGAGCTGGTTAAGGAAACTGAGAAAATGATGGCAGAAATAGCATAAACAGCCAGATACTGGAGGCCAGAAGAATGAAAGAAAAAGCAGTGATCAAGTGTCCAATGCTGCTCAGGTGCTCATACCCACACACAGCCTAAAGTAAAATCTTTCTTAAAAACTGGATGATAGGTACATACATAGGGCATGAATTTAATCTAGTTCAAGGGCTCATGAATGTCCTGTAATGAATTGCAATGGTATCTGGAGAAATACAACAACTTATGTAAAGATTCTGATGTCCCTACCTTTCCTACATACACCAATGCTCTAGCCAGAAAGATTAAGATTATGGTATCTTCATTCCTAATCCAGTCTCGTTTCTCTAAGTATAGGTACCTATGGAGGCCAGAGATATACTGGATTAGATATACTGGAACTGGAGTTTACAGGTGGTTGTGAACTGCTCAATGTGTGAGCAAGGACTAAATTGGGTCTTCTGCAAGATCAGTATGTGTTATTAACCACTGAGCCTGCTCTCCAGCCCCACTATCCTCACTTTAACATCAGGAACACTTACATTACTTATCCTTTAAACACACTGTCTAGATTAACAAAAATTACCAGCAGACTTCTGAGGTATGAACCTTAATTCATGTTTTCAGTTCTCTTACTCAACCTGAAAATTTGCTTACTATTAACTATTCCTATACAAAGTGCCCCACTCTACTTTCTGACTCGCAAATCCCTTTTTTCTGCCATTCCTGATCAACCTCTTTGAACACTGGTATCCTTTTGTGGTTCTTTATTTAGTACTATGCTCTGTCCTGTAACATCTTATAAGCAAGATATAAATTAGTTCAATGACATATCTAAAGCTTTGCAACATGTATGTATGTACATGTGAGTTTGTGTGTGTGTACATGTGTGAAGGTCAGAAGACAACAGCTGGTGTCTAGCTTGCCTTGTATCTTGTTTGCTGCCGTGTCCATAAGCTTTTGGGCATTCTCCATTCTCTGCCCAAAAATGTGTGTGCTACTGCACCCAACTCTTACATGGTTCTGGGCATTCAAAGTCAGGTTCTCATGAATGCATGGCATGAACCCTGTACCCACTAAGTCATCTCCAGTAGTCAAAGGTATTTTAATCATACAATTCTTACAATAAAGTGCATTCTAGAGTATAAAACTTATAAATTCTGTTTCAAATGTCATTTAATTGTAATACAGCATAACTCATTATAAGCTTAAACTGTAAGTTGGTAATTTTAGTTGACAGCAAGTTGATGCAAACTGCTAATTCAAAAGTGATTACCAGACAACTCCAGATATACAAGGATCAGAAATACTTGACTGGCCAACAGGGGTAAGTCAATAAATGAATCTTGATCATTTCTCAGGAAAGGAACAGTAATTTTAATAGATAGCAACACAGAAAGAGTTGTTTAGCCACAGACTAGCTCCCATTTAAATTAACTCTCCCTGGCCGTCACAATTGAGAAAGATACATTCACATAACTGGCTGAGCTTGAGCCTTCTTTGCAAGCAGCTTTAGATCCGCAATGCACTTGGCAATAGTCTCCTTTTCCTGTGACAAGAAAAAGAGAAATGTAGTTATTTCAAGAACATGTAAAGGTGACACAATTCCTACTAGAACAGAACCTCAAGATCACTGCTTAATGTGAAAAAGCTTACTAAGAAAGTTTATAAGAGAAATTAATTATACAATGTAGGGAAAATGCAATTTATTCTAAAAGCAAATCCTGGAAGCTAAAATTCCCTAGCCCACAGCTCTTGTGAATAAAATCTACAAGAGAACTTAAGGCCAGAAATGCTTAAAACATCTTTACCTGATGTTAGTTTGGGTAATTATAGCCCACTGGAAAAAAAAATCCAACCAACAAATACTAGTTATACAGAAATATCAATAATGAAAATAAATGGGATAAAATAATAAATGAGAAATGGTTCAGCAGCCAAGGGTACTTCCTACTCTTCTAAAGGAACTGAGTTTGGGTTTCAGTACCCACATCAGGTGGCTCACTGCTTCCTATAACTTCAACTCCAGAAGATCTGAGGTTTCTGGCCTCCATAGTCACGTGCATTCATGAATGTGTACACACACATGCACCCCTATTAAAAATATCTATTAAAAACAATAAAAATAAATCTAAAAAGATGATTATAAATCTCTTTCCTATATATTTTTTGGGTATTTTCTAAGTTTTTAAAATAAGATACATAATAACAATCTACCAAATTCTGACAGACCTTGTTTTCTTCTTTTTCATTCTCTTTTTAAAAAAGGTGCATTTCATTTTATGTGTATGAGTGTTTTGTCACTGGGGTAGGCTTTGAGGTTTCAAAAGCTCATGCCAGACCCAGTCTTTTTCTCTGTTTTGTGCTTGTGGATGAGATGTAAGCTCTCAGCTTCTTCTTGGTGCCATGCCTGCCTGCTGTATGCCATCATGCTGTCATAGACTCTAACCTCTGGAACTGTGAGCCACAAATTAAATCTTTCATAAGTTGGTTTGGTCATGGTGCTTTGTCAAAACAGTAGAGAAGTAACTAAGACAGCAGGCAAAAACACTTGCCTCCAAATCTGGTAGAGGAAAAAAACTGCCCACCACCCCCAACCCTAAGTTATCCTCTGACGGATGTCTACGTGGGTGTCATGGCATTATGTACGCACATGCGCGTGCACACACACACACACACACACACACACACACAAAGAACATATTACCAGGGTACAGTCCAATCACAAACAGTCATGTACCTGCTGTGCAGAAATGCTTTGCACCACATGCTTCTCCACCCAGTTTATCATGTGCTCTTCTTCCTTGCGACGCATCATGTTTTGTACAGAAATATGGTAGTCCAGGCGATTCTTTACCTCCTTATATGCTCTATGTAGCCGTTCCCGGTAGGTAACTTCCAAGGCCAAGGCAATATTATTCTGA
The DNA here is from genome assembly GCA_004025045.1 of Sigmodon hispidus. NCBI lineage: Eukaryota > Metazoa > Chordata > Mammalia > Rodentia > Cricetidae > Sigmodon > Sigmodon hispidus. The sequence continues at coordinate 570,623 of PVIH01000031.1, forward strand.
GGGGAAGAATTAAGAGATGGTTTGCATTTAATTAAGAAATGCTGTTTGCACACATGAAGGGATATTTCTGTTGTAGGGGCTTGCAAAGCTAGCATACACCATTTCTAATTATATGCTTATGTAAAATTCTTTTAATATGCAGGTACTAAAACAGCATGTGACAAATATTTAAGCATAGCGGACTACATTCTTCCCCAGAAATACTAACTAACAGAAGGGATACATGTACACACATATTACTTTTCTTGTGTTATACTTCCCATCTCATTTTAAAGTACACTGGAGTCCACTGTACTTGTGCTTCAGAAATCATTTACCCAAGATTTGCTAATAGGTTAGGCTGTTTCCAATCTTTTCTACTATACATAGTCATCCCCCTCTGTATACTTATCTTATGTTAAATGGTAGCTCATATTGACTGAGTAACTACTATGTGTCCATTTTAGAGAGAAACTGAGGCAGAAGTTGAACTTATCCAAGGTTACAGAGCTAATTAATTGTGAAGCTAAGATCTGAATACAGGTAATCAGGCTACAAAGCCTCATACTCTTAAGGATCTGTTCTTGGCTAACTCTTGAACCAACTTGAAGGTTATCTGTAACAAGGTGATTCCTTAAAATGTAAGTGAAACCATATCACTCCTCTGTCCATAAAAATGTTCTCTCATTCACCTTTGGTCAAGACTTTCCAGAAACATAAACGACTTGACATATTATAGTTCTTGGCTATGCTCTGCCTTCTTCCTTTTATTTTCTCTCTCTACCCATTCTAACTTTAGCTATGTTGGCATTCTGACTCCCTTGATTATAGGAAACAACTTCTTGGGTGAAGGCCTTTGCAATTGTTTTCTCCTCTGCCTGGATCATTATTTCCCTAGAAACTGTCAAAACTTGACCATCACTTCTATCAGGTCTCCCAATTGCTCTACAAACAGTAATTCCACATTCTTGCAATGTCTTTTGTTTTAATTAGTTTATTATCTTCTTAAACATTATCACTGAGAGTCACATCTCCTCAGCTACTTTCACTTTCTGATCTTCCAATGCCTGGCTATAAAGTATAAACTGAAGCTTGGGTAGTGGGGAAAGGAGGCTCACATTAGTGCCAAATACTTGACAAGGCTGATTAACAATGAAAACTCCAATGATGGTGGTTACGTTATAGGTTCAGACCTAAATCATCTTGGGCTATTTTAGCCCCTAAACTGTCATTTATTACCCAACATTCTTGTAGGTATTAGGTAAATACTTAGAAATGTACATCCCCCCCCCAGGGTTTACCATCTCAAAGGCTAGGAATAATCATCAGCTTATACATATTTGAGGCCTATAGAAGAGATTTTCTTGCTTTGCTGTAACTTGTCTACCTAGTGTTTCTACTGATGTGTTTTCGTATGGCAGAGTATTTTGACTGCATGCCTGTAAGTGTACTGTGTTAATGTGTGTGTGTGCTTAGAAGCCAGAACAGAGCACTGGATCCCCTGGAACTGGGATCACAGACATAATCCATCATGTGGGTGCTGGGAACTGAATCTGGGTCTTCTGCAAGTGAAGCAATTACTCTTAATTGCTGAGCTACCTCTCCAGCCCCTCTACCAATGTATTAAAAAAAAAAAAAATCTTGATTTACAGCTTCCATTGTTCTGTAACTAAACTGATACTATATTGGAGCACAGTATTTGGGATAACCTAAATCTGTTCTGGGGTCACTCATATTTGGCTCCAGAGTAAACTCTCTTATTCCTTTTAAGGTGAGAGCTGTCTATTGTAGACAAAAGTAAATACTATGAAGACATACATTGTTTCTTGTTTTTCTTCACACCTTGCCTTGACCACAGTATCAAGACAAAAACCCAACACATATGTTGCTCAGAGCAATCCTTGTGTTTTAGCTTCCTGGGTTGTGGGTTATAGGTGTGACCCACACCAAGCTCAGCTTTAACATTTTCTAAGGTTTTTAAATATTCATATGCTCAATGAATCCTATTAATAAAAGTTTAGATTCTTAGTCTTCAAGAGACCTAACACTACAGGGCTTGAAATGGGTCAGAAAAATTAGTGAGTGATGCATGGAATAATAAAACCTCTTTTGAGAATCAGTGGCCTAGACCCTTTGTATTTTAGATACTTTATCTCAGTATCTGTTTTCATTGTATGCATGCTTCTTTTTGTATAAGTATATGAACGGCTTGCCTGCATGTATATATGTGCATGATGCGCATGCCTAGTCCCCAGAGAAATCAAAAAAGGGTGTACTTCCCCAAAGTTGGAGTTATGAATGGCTGTGACAACTATGAGGGTGCTAGGAACTAATCTTGAGTTTTCTGAAAGAGCGATAATGCTCTTAACTGCTGAATCATCTCTTTAGCGCCATGTGTGCTTATATAATGTAAAATTTCAATGAGACATCGTACCTTTAAATCTTAGGCATAAAATACAAGGGGGGAAAAAATCTCAAAAACCAGGTTGTAGAGATGGTTCAGCAGTTAAGACCACTCACTGACTGCTCTTCCAAAGGACCCAGGTTCGATTTCCAGTACCCACATAGCAGTTCACAACCATCTGTAGTTCCAGTTCCAGGGGATCCAGCACCCTTCACAGATACACACGTAGGCGAACACCAAAGCAATTAAATAAAAAATTAAAAAACCCCAAAACAAAACAAAAACCAAACAAAATACCTGCCATGATTCTACTTTTAGATTAAATAAGCTCCGGCTACAATGAAAAGCCCTACTGCTTCCTTGAATGTATGCTAAGGATCATATCATCTAACGACAAATGTTAAGATTTCCTTATTCAAGCATGCACAAGATGCAAAGAATGCACTTCACCTTTGGCCTTTTTGACACAGTGCAAGCCTTTTTAAAAAGGAGCCCTAACTTACTGTTTAGTTTCCCTTTGTATTTAAAGTGTGTTCTTTTACACCTCATAATATTTCTAGTTTTAGAAAATTCCTAAGTATTTTTTTCACTTAGCAGTTCTTAAATTTATCTACTAACTGCCAACTTCTAGCCTAACTTTGCTTCTATATAAAATAAGGCCCATCTTAAAAATTTAATAATTCCTCAAAATATTCTGACTTTGTTAAGTGTTCAGGTTTTCTTGCACATGGAAGGGAAGAGATCTACTGCTGGGCTATATCCACAGACACTCATGTTTTGGCACACCCATGAGTCACTTCACCAGCCCCCGAAGCTCCGGAGACCTACCCTCTGAACATCAAAGAGGTAGTGCCGCTTCTGAACCAGAGCCTGCTGTGCCTTCTCCATGTCAATTGCTTCCTGGATATGTTTGATGGTTGCTTGCTTTACTTCTTCCAGTTGAGCAATTTTTTGCTGTAATTATGATACCACAATGTCAGTTGAAGCACAAATGGTACCAAAAGGATTCATTTTATGCTCTCTCAGTTTTAGCTTTCATTTATGAAAATGTCCATGAAGAACAGTATGCACAGGCAAACACATAAATCTTCAATAGTATTACCTATAAGAGTTAAACATCACTGAATGAAAAAGACCAAGGAAGGAGAGTGTAGGATTAATTCAAACTAAGGATGTATGAAAAGGCCATACAAAAGCTTGCTCTTCTGTAAGCTAAAGTATAATAATGATAATTATAGTGAAAGAGCTTGAACAGAGAAAGCCTGCATAGGTGAACCACATTGCTCCTAGAAGCCATAGATTGTTAAACAAAAATCCCAGTGCCAGGTGTGAGATACTAAATTGTTGGTTAGGGAAGCTTCAAGGGCCCAGCTACAGTTCATTGCTAGTGCTTTTGACTGAGCACCAGAACAAGATGTTAAGTAGAATTAAGGTTCTACTGCTGAATACACTTTGGTTGCGGGACAGAAAAACCTAGCTTGAACTAAGATGGAAGCCTTTTCTCTGTTGACTAGCTTTTACAACGTCTCAGAGTGCTAGGTAGACTGTGGAAGAAGAAAAGCCATCAATGTTTTTTCTCCTAGATCTGAAGCCTTCAAGCTGTAACACCAACCTACCAAGGAAGATATGTCCAATATTACAATAGTGTTTTGAGTACTATGGCAGTAATGAACCATTTTTCTGATTTAATTTGACATCAAATGCACAGGAAGAACTTTATGCATGATTAAATCTAGTCAATGGCCGAAGAGGATATGAATACAGTGTCAAACTGCTTTCTGCATATTTATGCTATACCCATAGATCAGTGCAGCTCTTAGCCTTGTCAGAGAAGCTTGTTTTCAGTGGGTGGTAAGTATGAGACTCATTAACCAGTCAAAGTGTCAAGACTACATGACTGTATTGCTTAGCCCTACACGTTACATCATATCACTTCCACCAAGTCTCAGGGAACATCACGAAGAGAAAGTGGAATGTTGTTTTCTGAACATGACATGGTCATTGCACTAATGAATTCACAGCAGCTGTGATTATTTTACTTGTGCAAGACTGAGCCGTCAACATGGATGGGGAAGGAACTCATGAAGTCCCACATTTCACAAGAAGCAGTTAATAGTTGCTGTGGGAGAGTCATTTTCTATTACAATATACCCATGCTTCCATAACAAGCTCCCACCTAAGCTAATGCACGCAACACCAATTAAACTATGTAAGCCACAAAAACAGAATCAGGAAAAGGGAAGAGAGATGGAAGAGGATAATCCGATGGAAGAATGAATCTGTTAAAGCACCAGAATAGCAAGGGATACATAGAGACCTTGTCTTAAAATTTTAAATAAAATTCTGTCACCAGGGAGATAGACATTAAGGGATTCAGGAATTCAAAGTCAGTCTTGATTTTATAGAAAAGTTTAATGTCAGCCTGTGTAACATGAGAGCCTGTACTAGGGTCCCAACACCACCAACAAACCAACCAACCACAAATATAAGCAGTTTTTAATTCTAAAGAAATAACCGTGATCCAATTTATCAGTTGATAATCAATGTAGAAAATTAAACATACTTAAAAATATATTTGACAATCTTATACATATTTTTTTCTACTTAAAAAAGCTAAAATTAAATATTTTTGCCTTTAGAAAGGAAAAAAAAAGGGCTAGGAAAATCCTGAAAAGTTCAGTAAATTTCAATTTTATATCAAAGCAGTAGTTAACTGCAACATGACTGTAACCATGGTAACTGTATTTCCTGGTGTACTTTCTCATCTAACATTCAGATAAACAGTAATTATATTAGATAACTGGGATGTTAATGCTATGGTCTAACATGGAAAACAAAGTTGAAGATTCTTACCTCATTAAGTTTGTCAAGAAATTCTCCAATAGAAGCACCATATTTCTTAATCACATAGACAATCAACCCTACTACTGCTATGGTAGAGAAGGTCTCTGGGGTAATCACATATATTTCTTTGGATAGAAGATACAAGCTAAGCCCAGTTCCAAGCACGTAGGGTCCTAGAAGAACAAAGAGTTACCTTATATTTTATATGTTATGCCTACTGTGCACCTGGTTACTCTGAGGCAAAGTTAAAAATGATAATCAGATTACACATACAGTTTAAACAGTACATAGAGTTAAAGATTAAACATCTGGACTGAAGGAAATCTGCATCATGACTCTACAACCTATCAGAAACAGAAATCAAAATAATCTCTGAACTTTGTTTCCTCAAAGAGGAAAGAGCACCTTCTTCCCAGGGCTGCTAAAAATAAATAAATAAATAATGTAAAGTACTTAACATATAGGAACAGTTCTACAAAGACATCAAAGATGCTTTCTAGATTAATCTGTTAAGTAACAAATACTGATGACTGAATGGAAATACTGGACAGAACAAAACTACCCATTCTTTGTTGAAGTTTATAAATTATAAAAGATGTAAGAAATAATAGAAAATCATTAATATACACATAAAAAGAATTAAGTTATCAGAATTCTCAACTTCTGTAGGCAACTAATCATACTTCTAATAGTTACTTTAAAAAAAAAAAAAAAAAAAAAAAAAAAAAAAAAAAAAAAAAAAAAAAAAAAAAAAAAAAAAAAAAAAAAAAACAAAAAGAACCAAAACTAGGCTGTGAGTGTGAGTTTAGAAAGAAGAGGATTTAGGACACACCCAGTTTTCTTTTTTTAGTTTTTCAAGACAAGGTTTTTTATGTAGTCCTGGCTGTCCTAGAACTCACTCTATAGACCAGGCTGGCCTTGAACTCAGAGATCCAATTGCCTCTGCCTCCCGATTAAAGGTGTATGCCACCACTTTATGGCTTTAGACATTCTTTTTAGAATTTTTAAAATTTGGAATTTGTGTGCTAGAGAAATGGCTTACTGATTAAGAGCATTTGCTGTTCTAGCAGAGGGCCCAGGCTTGAATTAGCATCCACACAGCAGCTTACAACTTTTTGTAACTCCAGATTAAGGAGATTCAATACTCTCTTCTGGCCTCTCAACACACTGCATGCCAAGTGGTGCACAGATACACATGCAGCCAAAACACACGGGTAAAAATATAAATCTTTAAGAGTTGAAATTTACACTGGTGCATAAAGTGGCCCTAGGCTTCTCCAAAGAGTGGAATTAAAATGACCCACCTCCCAGACAGTTTTGCTCTGTAGCTCTGGCTGGTACTTAACTTCCTCTGACAATCTTCTCACCAGCTTCTGGCTGAGATTACAGGGATATATCACCATGTCCAGCTAAGAGTCTACACTGACATGATTTTAAGTTACAGTGCTTAGAACACAAATAATTACATAACATTTCCTTGGTATCTTACCAGATGATAGGATGGGACACAAGGCTTATAAGAACAGCATGGTAGGGACAAATAATTTTAACATGTACCACAGGAGTAAGAGTTACAGTCTCACTATACAGAACCCAGGTTTGTGAAAGTTTCAGGCCACCCCCAGTGTCTTTAATGTCTAAATTTTATGTGAGTTTACAAAAAAGGTCCTCCTTTATTATCTGACAGTATAACATACACATACTAATGTTAAATTTTTTTATTCTACAATAAAATGTTTCATCGCATCAGACACTTAAGCTATAAAAGTAAATTAAAATCCTGAAACAAAATTTATCTCAAAGAGAAGTTAGAGCAAATTTTTTTGGTTTGTTTTTGTTTTTAAAAATATGTGGAATCACTATAATTCCAAAAAAAGAACTGACATGATTTTAATGGTACCACTCAAATGTATTACTAAAGACCAGGCAATGCTCACCTGTTACACCAGTTTTAGGGTAAAGGAACTGGAAAAATTCTTCAGGGATCAGCCCATGACGTACTTTTCCTCCATATTCAGGAAGAGGTGGTACAGGGGCAAGACGTGGCTGCCCTGTGTGAAAGACCTTTGTTGCCTGTAATACCCTGCAAGCAAATGTTATACAAATTTAAAAGAAATTTTTTTCAGAGAAAACACAATATACAAACAAAGACAATGAATGGGGATAAAGACTGGGGTGTTTCCCTACTGTCACAATAGAAAGGGGGCAGATAGAAATATGAAGGTCCAGGGCAGCGACTTAAGACCCTTGAACCCACTCCTGAAATCTTTGTATAAGTCTATGGATCATTTCCTGAGGACTTGATATGTCAACCGAGAGCAATGAAACACAGAGAATGACTACAGCCCGATGCCCTGAGTTAAACATCTTACACTAACCACTAGGTTTGGAGCACAGAATTTTAAAAGTTTGAAATCTTAACCTGCTTTGCCATCTTACCATCACCTAGAACTAAAGTTTGTGTAGTCTCAGATTTCTTTATGTAAGGAATAAAATATATATTTTTACAAGGCCATTGTGAAGACTGAGTTAATGAATGTAAGTCTTAGAATGGAACTTGTCACATGGTAGGGTTCCATGAGTAGTTACCTAAATGCCAACGCTGCTGAGGGCAACCTGATACGGAGATGTCAAACAGGCCTTTTCAGTTTGCCAAGGTTATCTCAGTTGAAGCCTTCATTTTCCCTTTCTTAAACTATTTTACCATTCCCAAATCTGATGGCTTTTCTTGCCTGATACTCCTTAAATGTAGCTCCTCCTTTCATATTCCTGGCAATGCTTCTAAAACATGAATCTGACATGAAAACTCTTCAGCAAGCTCTATTCTGTTCACAGAAAACAAACTGAAGCTGACTCAGTTCCTCAAACTGTGTATCTTCATCTTTCTGTAGTTCCTTACCTGTACTCATATTCACATATCTTGAAGACAAGCACTTGCCTTATATTGCTTCTTCTGCTTAGTATGCCTTTGATTTAATGATAGCCAAATCCAGTCTTCCAGATACCTTAAAGCATATCTTCTACATGGTTAACTATCTCCCAGCCTGTACAAAAACCTATCCTAAAGGTAACAAAAACTTTAAGACACAGACAAGTACTTTCGGTGGGTGCTAACTGCTCAGGAAAAAATACCAACAACTGACATAAAATTTTATGATAAAAAGCTTCCTCAGCAAAGGAAATAACTGAATGAAGAGATAGCTACACAATGGAAGAAAATCTTTGGTAAGTATATCTAACAGAATTAGTATCTATAAAATAAAAATAAAACAAAACTCTTAAACTGCTCCCCAAAACAAAAACCCTAAATTATAAGAAATACAACCTAGTCAATAAATGGGCTCACAAAATGGACAATACCCAAAAAGGAAATAATAAACATTAAAACAAAACAAAACAAAACAAAACTGAGTCCAGACCTTTAATCAAGCACCAAGGAGGCAGAGGCAGGGGATTTCCTTGAAAGCAGCCTGGTCTACTACACAGCAATTTCCAGGCCAGCCAGGGCTATAGAGGGAAGTTGTCACAAAGAAAAATGGTTCAGTATCACCAGGAAATAAAAACCACATTGAAGCTGGTGTGGTAGTGCCTGCCTAAATTGAATCCTAGCACCTGGGAGGCCAGAGGCAGGCGAATCTGAGTTCCAGGCCAGCCTGCTCTAAAAAGTACCTTCCAGGGTAGGATAAGGACAGTACAAGAGAAACCCTATCTTGAAAAACCAAAGCAAAGGGGCTGGAGAGATGGCTCAGCGGTTAAGAGCACCGTCTGTTCTTCCAGAGGACCAGGGTTCGATTCCCAGCACCCACATGGCAGCTAACAACTGTCTGTAGTTCCAGTTCCAGGCAAACACCAAGGCAAATAAATAAATAAAGTTTAAAAAAAAAAAAGAAAAACCAAAGCAAAACACACAAACACACACACACACACACACACACACACACACACACACACACACACACACACACCCCAACCAAACAAACTGAGCACTTTGACCCCTTCCTCTCCAATCAACACCTGAGGCAGATGGGAAAGCCAGCCCTGAGGTCATAGGAGTGGGAGAGCTGGCCCAGGCCCTCAGCAGCTGCAGCACCAGGGAGAGTGGCCCCCACACCACTCTGGGCAACACAGTAGAGCTGACCCTGAAGGTGTAGGTGTGGGAGAACTGACCCTGAGGACTTGAAGGCAGAACTGGTTAGTCACCCTGCAAGGGGGGAACTAGCCAGGGCTGCAGAGCCCACCCTGGTGGTGAGAACAAGGGAGAGCTGGCGGGCTGACCAATCCTGCAACTACCCAGGCCCAGAACCAGAGTTATGAATTAGCCCACCCCGACATCCACCCCATCTGTGATCTGCTGGACCATGTGAAGGGATAGGTCCTGCAACCCAAAGCTGCAGGATCTCCAAGACATGGGGCAACAGCAGGATAACCTAGAGGAGCTCCGGTGAGGGCGCAGCATTGATAGTGCAGCAGAAAGCAGAGGCCTTGAACCAATGACTTTTTACAATGAACACATCGATAAAAATGTTTTACTAGGAGCTGGAGAGATGACTCAGAGATTAAGAGCACTGACTGTTCTTCCAGAGGTTCTGAGTTCAATTCCCAGCATCCACATGGTGGCTCACAACCATCTATAATGAGATCTGGTGCCCTCTTCTGTATACATAATAAAGACCATTTTTTTTTAAATAAAAGGTTTACTAAATGACTGTCACATTGTAGCTTCCATGTCTAGATTGATTCTTCCTTTTCTCTTTTTCTCTTAAATTTTATTTTATTTTTTTTTAGGGGGGATTGAATGGGCGTGGATATGAAGGGATTGGGAAATGAATGGGAGATGCATGATATGAATGCATCAAAACAAAAACCAACCAAAACCATCACAGTAACATAGCATCTCATGCTAAGAGCTCCAAGTCAGCACACCACAGAAACACTTGTACATCAGTGCTTATTACACACAATTTACAATAGCTAAATTATGGAAACAATCTAGGTGTTTGCCAAAAGAACTGATAGAGAAAATGTACTATACTCACAATGAACTTTTATTTAATTATACTGAATGTGATTGAATGTGATTATGTTGTCTGAAGAGAAATAAATTGGAGATTATCATAAAAGACAAATTCAGCCTCAGAAAGAAAAATATCATGTTTTCTACATAAAACCATGTACACAACATGAAGGAGAAGGGAAAAGAGAGAAAAAAGATAGTAGATGAACATGCTTGCTCAAGGTACATTATACACTTGCACAAAAGTGTCCTTATACAGTACTTCATACAATGACCATGACAATTAAAATGAGCTTAGTTAGGGCTGAAAAGATGGCCCAGCAATCAAGAGTGCTTATTGTTCTTCCACAGCACAAGAGTTTAATCCCCAGCACCTACATGGATTGCTCACAACCACCCTTAACTCTAGCTGCAGATCTAATGTCCTTGTCTTTCCTTTGCAAGAATCAGTGCAGATACACTGAAGCAACACACACACACAAATGAAAATGAAGTTATTAAAAAACAAAGCAAACCAAAAACAAGCTTGGCATTTTCCAGAGAAAACAGCAAGGCTGATATGACTGGAACATAAAGCTAAATGTGGAAGGATGAGAAAGAACCACGAGATAGATAGGGACAGTTTACGTAGTTTTCTTTGTTCTCCTAAGTTTAGGTTTTATTTCAGGAGGGATATGAAATAGCTCTCAAAGTTCTAGGTGGGGGTCTATCATAATCTCTTTGCTACATTGAGAAAGGGCTGTTAAACAGAAGGTTAAGACTAAAGGGCAAATGAAACTGCCCCATTCAAAACCAGTGGCTGCTTGCTCATTCCATAATAATGGTACTGGGTGTAGACAGAGTCAAACCATCATCTCGAGGATGAGCCTTGTAGATGTACTAGAGAATGGAGTGACAGAGGAGAAATGAAGGATGCTCCTTGTATCTTCTGTATGGAATTCAGTTATCACTTGCGCCATAATTTCTATTTGATAACGCCAAGGATCACACATTTCCAGCATACAGCTTTTTTCAATATTTGCATGAAGTGATTTTTCTACGGTAAGTTGAAAGCAGTCAATCATAGTCTTACTTTATTGTGCACATAAGACATTTACACCTAAATGAGAGCATTTTTTTTCTCAAGCATTTTGTAGTTATTAAACTTCGAAAGCTTCATGATTAAGTTTGGGAGTTAAAATATTTCACACACCCTGATATGTTTTAAGAAAATAATTTTTAACTGCAACAGCGCCAACATTTCAAAGTACACACAATGCACCACTGTTTTCTGAGTATTGCAAGAAAGTGTCTTATATCTTAATACCCATAATATATGGCTTAAGTGAGGTGTCACAGCTACATGGAGGAGCCATGTGTACCCTGCTCTATCTTTAGAGCCTGTAAACTGTTACTATGTAGCTGTCTCTAGGACTCCAGTTGTTGTGAAGATATAGGTTATTCACTGTCTTTTTCATTCTGTGATCTTCAAGACAAACATTTACCAAGTAATGCATGATTTCTGGTTCCTGATACAGCAATGTAAGACTGAAATCTGGGAGACACCCAAAACAACATGCTTTCTTTTGTTATATTTAAGTAGATCTGTTCTTGGGTATAATTTAGTAACTGATTCAGAGCTGTGTGTCTCTGAAGGTCACGGTGAGAGGGGAGACTTACTGTCTTTGGTGTTTGTCACGGGGGAGATACCGTTCAAGGCAATTAGAAGAACAAATGTCAGAATGTAGATTTAGGCTCGTCAGGATGAGGAAAACCGTTAATTTCTGGCGTAAAGCTAAGAAAAGAAAATAGTAATAAAACGCGGTGACACTTACCCTGGTCCCAGGACAGCCGCGTTCTTCAGACACGGGGCTGCAAACATACAAGGCGCAGATTAGCAAAGCCAAGGTGAAATTCAGTTTCTACCTTCCTCAGTCTTCGTGAGCCGCGATCCCTACGGCCCAAGCATCCCTCCTCTTTGAGGTCTCCCGAGATCCTGCATTGACAGGCAGGCAGCTCTGCTCACTCTGCTCAGGCCCAAACACTTTCTGCCTCCCTGGGACCCCAGGCCTAGCTTCTTCCCAGTCATCCTGATAGGACAGCTCGGGATCTACATCTCTCACCCGCTGTGGCGACGGCAGAAAGTACCACCCGGGACAGCATGGTTTGCAAAGGTCCAGACGGCGGACTTCGCGTCCCTTTGACCGCGACCCGAGACTGTCAGGGGCAGGAACAAGATGGCCGCTCACATATCTCGCGAGAAAAGAGCGGACTACTCGCTGTCCTGCTAGTTTATTATTATTTTTTTTTTTTTCTCGCGAGAAGAGGGAAAAAAAAAAAATTAAACTCTGAAATCCCGCTGCAGGGAAGAGTAGGAGGAAAGCAAACTGGAAGTATAGGCGCAATTCTCGCGAGAAGTAGAGCGTATCCCTTAGAGAGGGGCGGAGGCGCAGAGGTGCACCACGTGGGGCGCTTCCTCCAGCGCGGAATCCGTTTCCCCTAGTTTGGGTCTGGTTTGGATTTGGAATCGTGGAGATGCGGAAGGAAACCCCACCTCCGCTCGTGCCCCCGGCGGCCCGCGAGTGGAACCTGCCTCCCAATGCACCCGCCTGCATGGAACGGCAGTTGGAGGCTGCACGGTACCGGTCTGGTGAGCCGAGATTGTGGGCCTGGCATTCTCCCCCTTACCCAGCCCCGGGAGCCCTTTCCCGGCAATGACTGTGCCGCGTACCCTCCGGATTCCTACCTAGTGTTCGTGGGCTGTCCAGCACTGCCGCGCAAATCTGATCTCAAACCAGATTAGGCCTGCATTGGGTTCTATGAGGTTACCATAGAAACGAGCCGGGCCCTCCATCTGACATCTTGCAACTTGCCTTTCCCCACCGTAGATGGTTCCCTTCTACTCGGGGCTTCCAGTCTGAGTGGTCGCTGTTGGGCCGGTTCTCTGTGGTTTTTCAAGGATCCGAGTGCGGCCCCCAACGAAGGCTTCTGCTCTGCGGGCGTCCAGACCGAGGCTGGAGTAGCTGACCTTACTTGGGTGGGGGACAAAGGTATCCTAGTGGCTTCTGATTCAGGTGAGTCACCCCTTTCCCTGGAATTGAAGATGTAGGTTGGGATGGGAAAAGGCATTTTTCCTCCTAAAGTTTTAAAATGTCAGGGAGCCAATGTCCAGTCACTTCACGCAAAAAGTTAAGAAATACATGGTAATCTTCTCTTGGCCCCTGGTCAGCCTAGACCAAAGAGAATGTTGATTTTAAGAGGTGATGCTGAAGACAGTCGGTGTTACCTTTCTTCCCATTTATGTTTTTCGAGACAGGCTCTTACCATGTATCCCTGGCTGTCACAGTCCCTATGGAGCTTGGCTGGCTTGGAAATCGAAAAGTAGACCAGGCTGTGCCCTTGAACACACAGGGGTCTTTTCTTTGCTTGTGCCTTCTCTGTGCTGGGTTAAAAGACATGTGCCACCATGCCTGGCCTCCTATTTTCTTTTGCTGTGTTCTGGGAAATGAACCCAGCCACCTTACTAGGCAGCTGAGTGTCAGGCTGAGCAATGTAGGCTTTGGCATTAAAAAAGAAAAAAACAAAACAAAACAAAAAAACCGAGGTTGGGAGGTAATAGGGGAGGGGTGAATCTTGGATAAGTTAGGTTTGAATATGATTCAACTACATTGTGTGCACATGTGAAATTCTTAAAGAATCAAGCATTACATTAAAATTATTAAATGAAAATTATTTTACATAAAATTTAGAATTTGATGGGAGTTGGATGTGAGTCCTGCCTACCTATTCCAGCAGAAGCCAGGCAGAGCTCTGTGAGTTGAAGTTCGGTCTGTTCTACATAGTGAGCTCCAGGCCAGCCAAGCTCCATAGGGAGACCCTGTCTCAAAAATTAAAGTCGAAAGATTTATTTGGGATCTGGAAAGAAGACCTAGCAGTTACAACTGATAACTGCTTTCCCAGAGAACCCAAATTGGATTCCCAGCTCCCACATGCCACTAAAAACTCAGTGCTCTCTTTTGGCTCCGTGGACACCGCATGCACTTGGTGAATAGACACGAAGACAAAACACCTATACACTTAAAATAAAACTATCTCAAATGTATATGTGTGTTTGTGTGTATTTCTATTGTTCTTTGTTTGGTTTGGTTTTGGTTTTTTTGAGACAGGGTTTCTCTGTGTACCTTTGGCTATCTTAGAATTCTCTGTAGACTAGGTTGGCCTCTAACTCAGATCCACCTGCCTCTGCCTCCCCAGTGCTGGGATTAAAGGCCTGTGGCGGCACCTCTGTTGTGTGTCTGTATTCTTAAATTGTTAGGTAGGGTGTGGAGGACATTAGAGATTGAGCCTCTGTGGCAGTCTTGAGCATTGAAGTATTGCAAAGACTTTTTTTTTCCAAGCAGTCTAATCAAAAATTTATTAGTGTTTGAATGAGTGGGAAGAGATATCATTACTGAACTATGTTGTGTAAGGCTTTATCTTTGTCTTCCTGGGAACCAGTTTTCTGGTATCCTCTCTGGAAGCAAAATAATTGATTTTAAATCTGTTTCTCTGCCTTTTTCTAGGAGTTTTCCTCACATAGTCATCTGGGCTGTTAGGAAAGCAGTAAGGTCACGTAAGACCAAGTGGCCTGGAAGTTAGCTAAGCCCTTTAAATGATGTGGACTTTGCTTTTACAGGAACAACTTCTTGTTAGCTCCGTAACAATGCCTGCTTGAGTCCTAGGCGTGAATTAGCGCCTTGCTCTAACCCAGGCTTGCACTTCCCTCACCTACACCTCACCCCACTCTATCCTCAACAGGTGCTGTTGAATTGTGGGAGCTAGATGAGAATGAGACACTTATTGTCAGCAAGTTCTGCAAGTATGAGCATGATGACATTGTGTCTACTGTCACTGTCCTGAGCTCTGGCACACAAGCTGTCAGTGGTAGCAAAGACTTCTGGTGGGTCCCTGCTTTCATTACTCCCGTCTCTAGGCTTCCTGTGGGTACCCTTACTATCCTCTTAATTTCATTGAGTAATATTTTGGGCTGTTTTTAGAGCCTAGTGAGTAATAGCATGTCTGTTTCCATAGAGATTTGGTAATGCATTGTAAATACAGCAGGAGTTTAGGAGGCACATATGAGACATGTTGGTCAAACATAGTCTTTTTTGAGTACAGCTTTATGTTGATAGTGCAAGTCAAAATTCCTATTTGTTTTTGCATTGTAGCATCAAAATTTGGGACCTGGCTCAGCAGATGTCACTGAATTCATACCGAGGTAAGTATTCCCTCTTGATTGGTATTGCCTTTTGTTATCTTTTATTTTCTCATTGGGATCATTGAACTTTGATTAAATAATAATAGTAGCAAATCTGTGTTCTTTTGGTTGGCTTCTCCTTACTCCCAAACTCCAGTCATGTGCATCATCTGCCACCTGTCTGTTTCTCTGTGTTCCTGTTGATGGTTTCATAGCCTTTGACTACATGGGTGTCTTAGTTACTGTTTTATTGCTGTAAAACAACACTGATCAAGGCAACTTGTAGGAGAAAAAACATTTAGTTGAAGGCTTGCTTACAGTTTGAGAGGGTTCGCCCATGACCATCATCCGCAAGGAGAATGGCTAAGAGCTTATATCCTAATTCACAAGCATGTGGCAGAAAGATAGCTATGCTGGGCCTCTATGGGCTTTTGAAACTGTGCAGCCCACCCTCGGTGACAGACATCCTCCAACACCACCGTGGCCAGCCTTATACTCAGGTTCATCAGGTCCTTTTGAGTCTCCTTTTGGTCAGGTCCTTCCTGTTTGTTTCTTACATTCCATTTACCATCAGGCTTTAGTAGTAGACAGTCTCAAATCTCCATTGGCTTTTTGTAGCCTGCAAGTCGAGATCCCATTCAGGCTTTATTAGGACAGTAAGCTATGCTCCAGCTTAAATTGCCTTGTCATTCAGGATAAGCCCTGGGTCTTGTGTTTGTATGTGAAAGTGTGTATGCATGTGGAAGCCAAAGGTCAACTTTGGAGATACCCACTTTGTTTTTAGAGACTGATTTTTTTCACTAAGACATGGAGCTCACCGATGAGGCGAGGCGGACTAGCCAGAGAGCCACAAGGGTCCACTTGTCTGTCCCCCCAGTGCTGGGATTATAAGCAGGTGCCACCGTACTTGGCTTTTTACATGGATTCTAGGGTTAAATTCATGTCTTCATGCTGGTGTGGAAAACACTTTACTGATGAAGCCGTCCCTCCTGTCCAAGACTTTTGAATATAACTCATGAATTTTCACTTTCATAAACCATCTTATTAGGGCATTTCATCACTTTCTTTTATGTTCTTTCTACTTTGCTTCATTAATAGAACCAACAGTTGACTTTATTTTGGTAGCAATTCTTTATGAATTTTGAATTCATGAAGATGGATTCTAGAGTGAGTATAGAATGATGGAGGGTGATTTAATCCTTAAAACCACCATTTCGGGTACTTTGGAAGGGCTGCTTAAATGACCTCAGTGATTTCTTCAACCTGGAGCTACTTTTACCAGGCATTTTTTTCCCCGTGTGGACCTCCTAAAAGAATTTAGAAGGGGCTGGAGAGGTGCAGAGGACCTGGGTTCAGTTCCCAGCACCCACATGGTGGATCACAAGCACCTGCAACTCCAGTTCTAGGGTGATTCACCTCCTTCTGATCTTGTACACTAGATACACATGTGGTACACATACATGCATGCAGACAAAGTGCTCATACACATACAATACTAAAAAAAAAAAAAAGAATTTAGAAGTTATACCTATGCATACATTTTAAAATTGTTAACGAAAAGGTTTAAGTAGGGGTACGTGATGGCTTATTGGGTAGAATTGTGTGCTGTCAGACCTAGAGGTCTGTGTTTGAGCTTTGGATTCCTGCCAGCTATCCTCTGATCTCCATGTATGTGCTGTGGCACACGGTGAAGATTTTTATTTTAAAGGTAGTTGCCAAGAAGTTAATTTTTTTGTCATGTCATTTATTGTTACACATTTTTTTCTAAGAATGTGCTTTTCGGTGTCAATAACTTAAACTTTTCAAATATCCTAATGATGACAACCAATTTGTATTGTTAGCAGCATTTGATTTCACTTTCTTTTAGAAAAAGTCCTGCTTGGCTTGTTAATTCAGATAAGCTAATTGGCTGTTTTTATGATAACAACCATTTTATTTTTCATTGTTAGAAACAGAGGCAAGTCACAGAGTTGCCCTTGTATTTCTGATGTGACTGAAACAGGGTTGGTCCTTCACTGAGTTCTCCCAGGAGCCCCTTTGCTCTTTGGCTCTTAGTTTGAGAGCTTTAGGTTTTCAGGCTCTCCACTGGCATGGGAAGACCTGGGCTGGAAGGGAGGTATGTGCTCCACCTATAAAGTGGACAGAGGACAATGGACAAGCACAGGCAGTTGTTCAGTCTTGCAGGAAAGCATATTAGAAAACTCACTTTGCTTAAAACGTTGCACCAGAACATTAGAATTTTTTTGTACTACGTAGAGATCTGTATCTCTGTTATGGAAACTGTTGTAAAATTAGTTAGCCTCTCCTTTGCAGCATCCACAACTATCAACTTTTCCTCTGGTTGATCCAGTTATATGAAAAAAGCAGGCCTGTTTTTTACATTCTCTTTTCTTTGCCTTTTTTCTTCTTTATAGCTCATGCAGGACAGGTCACCTGTGTTGCTGCCTCTCCTCACAAGGACTCTGTGTTTCTTTCATGCAGTGAGGTAAGGTCCAGCCACTTCTTTGCAAACACAGCTGAGCTTTACTAGGCCCCAGTCCCTGGTGTGAAGACTAGCCAGCAGCTCTTCTTTTGGATTATGAAACCCTTTTTTTTTTTCATTGTACAAAATATATTTATTCATTACTTAGACAATGAATATTCTATTTATAAGTTCTGGTATAAAGAAACCAAATCTATATTTTCATTTAATGAAACCTGTTTTCTGTTCTTCTTCTTAGGACAGTCGAATTTTGCTTTGGGATACCCGCTGTCCCAAGCCAGCATCACAGATAGGTGAGTCTGAGACCAGTTGTGAGGAGAAAGTGTTGATAGGAACCCACTTGGAAGATGCTTTCTTTGCCCATAGTCACAGCAGAGTTGCCAGAGGTCTGCTATCCTCTGTGATGTCATTCTCAGTCTCACTGAGGCTCTGCTGACCATAGTGCAATGAGAACCAAGAAGAATGACTAGTTCCCCGGTGGGTGGTTTTTTTCTGCAGAGATAAAAGGTTGTTATTTTTTATGCTTTGTGCTTTAAATGTATACTCCAAAATGACAAGAGACTGATGGATAGATGTAGATTGTGAGGCTCAGGGATGAGACAATGCTTGATTGCCATAGCAGCTTTTAAGAAACCCGGGGATCATGTTCCCAGGACTTTGTGATTTGTTTTGAAAAACTGCTTCTTTTAGGTTGTGGCTTTTGTTCCAAACCTCCCTTTTCTCCTTTCTAGGCTGCAATGCCTCTGGCTACCTTCCTACCTCCCTGGCTTGGCATCCTCAGCAGAGTGAAGTCTTTGTCTTTGGTAAGTCAGCATGCCCTATTGACTCTGGGAATGGAGAGGATGGGAAAGTGCTCCCTTAGTGGTGGACATGTTCTTGTCAGTACATGTAGGGGCTACATGAATTATGCCAGTTTTGTTTAGCTTTGGAGAACAAATTTTTTTCCTATCGGACTTGATTCTTAAATGTTCCAGCTTCCCTATTCTGAGTATGGTTAGAAATCAGTGGTCCACTTAGCAAACAGCTTGCTGTTAGGGAATTATGTTCTGCTGTGAGTGTGACTGCATATGGTAACAACCTGTAGTTAAAGTAATAACTTTATCCAGTAATTGTCACAGCTACACAGTGACTTACTTACTGATCCTGTCTTACAAAAGGAAACTGATACTCCGGGTGGTGAACTTGTCCATATTTTGAGGAATTAAGATTCATTCAAATCTAGGTCTGGTTGATAACAAAGCCTTTTTATTTATTTATTTTGTTGTTGTTTTCTCTCCTAAGACCGTGTTTTTTTCTGTGTAGCTCTGGTTGTCTTGGATCTTGATTTGTAGACCCGGCTGGCCTTGAACTCAGGGAACTCCTCCTGCCTCTGCCTCCTGCATGCGAGGATTAGAAGAATCCTTGACTATTCCCAGCCTAAAGTGTATGTTCTTAAACACTGTAATATGCTGTTTTTTTACAGGTGATGAGAATGGGTCTGTCTCCCTTGTGGACACCAAGAATGCAAGCTGTACCCTCAGCTCAGCTGTGCATTCCCAGTGTGTCAGTAGACTGGTATTCTCTCCACACAGGTACTGTTTCACCAGGAACCTGGAAGGGATGGTGGGGGACAGTGGTGAAGGAGTAAGAATAGAGTGATAAGGGATGTGTAAGTATTGGCAAAGCATTAGTTTGTTACATTGTTCCTTAGATGGAATGTACTCTAGCTTGGTTTTCCTAAGCTAGTCCTTATTAGGGCTGTGTAGTCTGAAAACAGCTGAAATGTGATCTCATTCCTGTTCAGCACAGCTTAACTAGTATTGTAGGCTTCTGGCACCATGTAGTTGAGCTTGCTTATTGGTAATTGTTGATATAGAGGGACCCATTGGGGTAGTTGGTTGCCAGGATGGTTTCTGTGAGCACTGGCTCTGTTCCATTTTCCATGGAATAATAACGACAACAAGACCTTAACTGGAACTGGGCATCAAGGCTGCCTTCTCTCTTGGTGCAGTTTATGGTGGGATTGGTCCAGGCAGATTTTGGTTATGGAGGCTATGGGCTTTATCTTCTCTTTTCTTTGTGTCCTCTCCTAGTGTTCCCTTTCTGGCCTCCCTCAGCGAAGACTGCTCACTTGCTGTGCTGGATTCAAGCCTTTCTGAAGTGTAAGTTTGAAATAGAATCCCATGGTCAGGAATTAGGGATTGAGACCAATGGGCCTACAGATCTGTTTTCTCTTCTTTGTTGGGTCTGAAGAATGGCTCAGCAGTTAAGAACACTTCCTTTTGTTTCCAGCATCCACATCATTCTGCTCACAGCCGTCACTCCATAGCCAAGGCATATGATGCCTCTGGCTTCTGTGGGCATCAGCACTCAGGTGCACATAACCATTTACACATTATTAAAAATAAATAGAAAATTCTCCATCTTTTTCTGTAGAGGTTCTCAACTCCCTCCTTCCTCCAAAAGAATTCTTTCCGTTTGTGTCTGTCTGTAGAGACTGAGCACCGGAAGTAGTCTGATTGTAGACTATGGTTAGCTAGCATTCCAGCTTCACATAGGGAGCCACTTTTTTTCCCTTTTCAATGCCAAATCAGACCACGTCTGTGTTGTGAAACATGCTGTAGACCAAAAGGCACAGGGTAAGGATTCCTGGCACGAAGGTAAACCCGACATGGTGCCAGCAGAACACGCCCCTAGGTGTAGGCTATGTAAATCTGTGCCCACCTCTTCTCTTATAAAGAGACACCATGTCTTTTTTCTTTTGCTCCTTTTCCCTGTACTCCCTGGCAACTTTCCTAAATAAACTCTAGTGTGGTAGTAGCTGGTAGTGTGTCTGTTCTCATGTACGTGACCAACACACCGGACGGAAGACTAGGGAGTACATCATCTTTGCTTGGTTTCCTGCTTGGTTGTGGATATATCACTTCCTTGCTCTGCCCACCAGTTCTTTCCCTAGGAAAGTAGACTGGATTGCATGATTGGACATCACTGTCCTGGTGATGAGGCTGTACAGATGTTGGAATGTTTAGAAAATGTGTCTTGAGTATGTTAGGTTTTCTTTCTGTCTTCTTCCCACCTGGGTTTTGTCCTATCTCTTATCATACTGCATTTCCCCCTCTTTGTTCTAGGTTTAGAAGTCGTGCCCACAGAGACTTTGTGAGAGATGCTACGTGGTCTCCACTCAACCATTCCCTCCTTACCACAGTTGGCTGGGACCATCAAGTCATTCACCATGTTGTGCCCACAGATCCCCTCCCAGCCCCTGGACCTGAGAATGTTGCGGAGTAGAATGGATTTCAGAAAGAAAACAAGCCCTCAATCTACTTGCTTGCCCCTGCCTTCCAATTGCGAGAGCACAGGAGCTTTGTGGAGCATGTTTACTGTCTAGTCCAGATCTAGGCAGATTCTCGGCCTGAGGGGAGGCTACATCCCTTAGTGACTAGGAGGAAAATTTTCCTTTTTAAAATGGATGTATGTGTGAGAGCATGTGTGTATGGGTGTATTAAGTAGTTCGGGATGGGGATTATTATCCTATAGTTTCCCCAGAGCAAGGCTCTTTATTCCCCACAAATTGATCAGAGGTTTTATGTTTCCCAAGTCCAGGAATTGCCTCCATTGTTTGGGATTTGGAATGTGGGTATCCCCAGATGTTGAGGGAGTAGTTCTACTACTCGGAGATGGGGTAACTTATTTTTATATAGAGTTTAATTCATTATTATGGGAAATACTTCCATGCACAGAAGTTCAGCCCAGTGTACCTTGAGAAGACATAGTAAATACCACAAATCCCTGTTGAGCTGAATTAAATCCATTTTCTGGGTGAATAAATCTGGTGTTTCAATGTAGTTCTTGGCAGCCTTTGCTCTCCGTGTTGTGTATGAGGATGTCAGTGGTTTCCTGGCCTAAATTTTAGGGATGTGGAGCACTTAAAGGTGTTTCAGTGAAGTCAGAAAACTGACATGGTTTTTACAGAGAAATCTGTCATTTTTCCTACCTGAAGATACCCTTAGGCCTGGTTGCTCTATTTGTGGACTGTTAAGATTTGAGATCTAGTACTAGGGAAACTCAAATACTGAAAGGTGAAGTAAAGACATTCATCATTGGCCTTTTTTTCCACACTGAAGCTGTTATTTTTTACCTGCTTCATTTAGGTGAGTCACTAGTGTATCAGTCTTACTGCCTACTGTGTGTTCTGCCACACCAAAGTAGCTAGTTAAGTTAGACCTTCAACATGTATTTATACTTGGTAGTCTAGCCACTCCATTTAGAGTTCATGGTAAAAAAAAAAAAAAAAGACTAATTATATTGGAACTTAGAACAACTGGTTATATGCTTTGGAGCTGTCTAATTTTAGGAGAAAGCACATAAAGTGGGGCCCCTGAGGGAATATGAATTTCCATTCTATACTTGTTAGTCATGAGGCTCTGTTGTGATTACCCTTGGGTTAAAACTCTTGAGAATTTGTAGTCATGGTCACCCAGGGCTGGAACTGGGTGGGAGTATGGATTTCTGTTGTTCTTAAGTTATAGGGAAAGAATAAGATGGGTAGATGGAATCACTGTATGCTGCTCAGAGAAAAAAGACTTAAGCCATGTTAATTCGAATGGCTAAGGTAACACCAAAGAAGAAAAACGTGTTTTTGAAAAACTGTTATTTCTTTCATTTAACAATGAGTAGTAGGGTGGATAAGAGCACTTACTGCTCTTCAAATAACCTAAGTTTGATTTCTAGGCTCACAGCCACCTGTAAGTTCAGTTCAGATGCCTCTGGCCTCCAAAGGCACCACCACTCACATGCACATAAAAATAAAAACCTTCTACATTTCCTTCTAGGCCTGTATTAATAAAAAGTAGTTCACATTGATTAGTGCTTATCACAGATGTCTGGACCTGGTAAAAGCCACAAGTAAGGACAAGCATAATTTTTGGATGATTGTATATAATGAACAAAGAAGAGAGCTCAAAATGAAAGATCTGGAACTAGTCAGGACTATATGGCTAGAGTTGCAGCAGGTCATTCTTGACTTGGAATAGTTGCAGTTCTGCAAGGTCTAGTGACAGGACAATGAGGACATTTTGCTTGTTGAAAAGCATTGCTTTCTTTAGGATAGTTTTACTATTCAAATGAGTGAACATGAGTGACTGCTTTTCCTCAACTTTGTTAGCTTGACCACCATTGAATTGCTGACCCCTGGCTCACTAAGGTCTGAGACTTGTTCCTAGAATGAGTCTTTGGAATGTGAAACACTGAAGGTTTGTATAGATAGTCTCAGGTGACATTAGATATCATTGACTCTAGGTATCTCGCTGTAGAACAGCTGGTTCATGGTTCTTTAGGAAAGAGCCATTTGGACAGGGACTTTCCAGCATCATAACTACTCTTGTGGTTGTGGAGAGAAGAGGTACAGATTGGCAGGCAAATTACACTGATAGCTGGTGCCTCTAGCAAGTGTGAGTTTAAGGGCACAAATCTAGTGGGGCATCTCAGCCACGCAGAAAGTCTTGATAGGTCAGAGTCACAGTGGAAGAAGACTCATAAGTAGAGACCAACATTTCCTGTCAGGGTCCTAAAAGGGAACCTTCAGGCCATGAGGAAGAGAAACTGACAAGACAGGCCCCAGAAACCAACTGTAGTGCCAACAATTTGTGGGTCAATTTGCAAAGTCATAAACCCAATAACATGAATAGTGACTGGGGGACAAAAACATGGTCATTAGAGTGAAAATATTGGGAGTCATTAAGTATGGTATAAGTGATTGCCAATCCTGATTTGTGTTGGCCTTGGGAGGCTTGCTGATCTAAGTATGGAAGATACATGAAGCATGTAGGGACCCCAGAGATGATGCAATATAGGAAGGGGCCCTGAGGTCTGTTTGATATTAAAGCCCATGTTTCCTCACTGCAACCTTTGTTGCTTTCCAAGAAATACACATTCTACACCATTTGTCTATTCTTTGATGTCTAAGTAAACTGATTTAAAAATTAAGAGTTTCTTGCTTATTTCATCCCATAAATAAATGATAGATATTCAACAGATTTGACCACTGAGCACTGATTTCTCGGAATCCTCCACTGCATTGAGATCTGCTTAGCACTTCCTATTAGTGCAGTGCAGCAGCATCTGTTTCAGAGAGACCATGTGGAACAGAGAAAGAAAACCAACGGTGTACAGACTTCCTTCTAACTTTCACATTACTGCATCTCTTTAAAATTTGCTCTTGGATGTCCATAATCTCATTCATATTCCTGAGGCTCAGGTCCCATTCTCATGGTTGGCCCACATATTCACCCAAATGTTTTCTGACTCCTGCAAAGTTTCCTTGTTTTCTGAGAAAGCAATGGGTCTATCAGCCCCTAGCTTACTTTCCAGGCAGACTTAAGAGTGCTGTCCCTTACCGTGGCCATCTCTCCTGACCACAAGCCTTTCTCAGCTGACAGTGGAAGGTCAGAGGAAGCAGGGGAGGACTAGAGCACTAGTTCTCCAGTCTGGTTGTACATTAGACACTGAGTCTTTGTATCATGTAGACAGCATGCTGTTTCAGTGTGTTTACTCTGCCTGTTGACATGAGCTGCCTGGTGAGTGTCACAATTGGAGTCTGACCATCCTGCTCTTCTGGTCAGCTTCCTAATAACATCTCTAAGCTTTTATTTCATGCAAACCACAATTTTTACACTACCTTTTTAGTCTATATATCCCTGGGAGGTAAGAATGAGCCATTAACTCTGGGGAAACAAGCTGTCTTTTACATGTGGAAACAGCAGGGCCTCAGTAAATCATCCAAAACTGTAAAAACTTATAAATGGTATCACAGAGATTGATACCTTGGCCCTGAAGCCTGAATCCAAAGCTGAAACTTTCCTGATAATCTTTATGGACATATCCCATCATGCGGTGTTTCTCCTCTGCCTCAGCTGTGGGGAGCTGGATATCAGGAAATGGGGCCAATTGACAGATAAAGCTCAGGAACCCTGCCCTTGTCTTTGTTACAGTCTGGTGAACACTGACTCCTGCTAATGTCAGACCAGGGATGTGGCTTTGCTGACCCTGAGAACAACATTGCTATTCTAGAGAGGGATACGGTGAGTTATTTCTGAGGTCAGTGTGACTCTTGAATCATTGTTTCTTCCATGGTATGTAAGTGTAGCTGGGCTCTCCCCAAGCACGACATGGGCCAACTCCTATAAAGAGTCCTATAAAGAGCTTCATCTCCATAGCTGCCAGACAATTAAGATGGGGAGGCTGCTCTTGTGGGTTGGTGAGTATGGCAGATCCTGGCAATGCCATACGGTTCAGGAGATGCCGGTTTGTCATTTCTCTGGTGCTCAGTAGAATCTAGATTAGGTAAATAAGAGTTAGATGTAATAAAGAAACAGAGGCACTCAGGGGAAGGGGCAGGGCAACAGTTTTCCAGCCTAGCTGTCTTGATGCTTGGGCTTCATCTTGGGCCACTTTTTTTCAGAACTTCTGAGGAGAGGGCTTTGATAGGAGTACTTCTGAGTTTACAGCCAGAATTGAGAACCACTGGCTGAGAGCTTTATCTCAGACATCTATCTATCATTGTCCCTATGCAAAGCATGTACAGGTACATGTGATGATTACTAGAAAAGGGGCTTAGACAAGCTCCACTGTTAACTTGGAAGGAAAGGAAACCAGCGACTGATGTGCCACCGTTTGTGCATTTGCATGTGTATATGGCATAGAGCTAGAGGGGACACTTGCTAGCTTGGGGAGGGGGTATGGGAGGATGCTACACTGCATGTGTATATGAATTCCTTCATTTCCTGCAGGGCTGATTCTTCTGATGAAACACGATGATGGTAAGGAAACCACTCTTCTTCCCCCAAAGCCAGGGAGATTCTTTGGCTAGGAAATCTCCAGTCAGTGTCTCCTGGACCCCTGCCTGTCTTGGCTCCTTGGTCAGAAGTTACTGATCTAGTACTATTCAGCCCAGGACACTGGCCCTTTGCAGTTTATATGGTTCAGTATATGCCAGGATCTAGACCAATAAGGCATTCTTGGGCCTCAGCAGCAGGGCGAGAGGTCTAGGGGCATGTGAAGGAGGTGTTGGTGTATGTGGAAGGGATGGAGGCTGTTACAGTGGCCTGGTCTCGTGGGCTGTGCTTTCTCTACTGCCCAGAAACTGAGCTCCATCCTTGCCCCCATGATGTTTGCTAATTCTTGCTGTCCTTGACAGGCACTGCCTACAAGCTTGTGTGTTATTTCACCAACTGGGCTCACAATCGACCAGGCCCTGCCTCCATCTTACCCCATGACCTGGACCCATTTCTTTGTACACACCTCATATTTGCCTTTGCATCAATGAACAACAATCGGATTGTTGCCAATAACCTCCAGGATGAAAAAATTCTCTACCCAGAGTTCAATAAACTCAAGGGGAGGTATGTTAGATGTACGGTTGAGGGCTCAGATTTTATAACTAGAGGGAAATTATGCCTATTTTTCTTATTACTCTTACATTTTCCTGATTTTTTTTTTTAAATCCTACTTTTCTCTCAAATGGGGATCTGAGTACTTCAACCTAGGAGTTCTCTATTGACGGCTTCATGCCCCAGTGACTTGGTAGTTAATGTTGCCTGTTTCTGGATGTCTTCACACTCTTCTCCTGGTAAACTCTGGCTCACTCTGGAGCACAGTTGTGAGAGGTTAATGCTGCTAACATGAAGAGGTGAGTGGGCTGCTTGTCTATTGCATTTCAGGCAAAGGTAAGTAGTCATTGCTCGGTGCCTATTTGTTGAGTTGGAAAATGAGTGACTGGAAACATTTTAGATTTTTCTCCTTTCTGGAACTATGGGGAAGAGAGGGAGCCTGGGGTACTTTGTATAGTCTTGGTGAGCAGAGCTGTAATGGTCTTTGGTTTGATTATCTCTATTTTCTTTACCTTCTCCTGCTCTTCTCATGTCCCCTTCTCCCTTTCCCATTGTTTTCCCAATGAACAAAAGAAAGAAGAGCAGTGACTGTAGTTGCCCATAGGGCAGGGACCGGCTTACGCACTTTCTCCCGCACATTCCAGGAACAGCGCGCTGAAAACACTGCTGTCCATTGGAGGGTGGAACTTCGGCACGTCACGGTGAGATGTTCGAAGGGAATAATGGTGTGTGTGTATGTGTGTGTGTGTGTGTGTGTGTAAGCCAGCTTGGATGCAAGGACAGCAAAGTCCATGTTGGTACTTTCTCAAGTCCTGAATTCAAGGGATCCTTTCCACAGAGGATCTTAGGAGGAAAAGAGGGTCCTAAAGTTGGTGAGAAGGGGGCAGGGGAACATGAGAGACAGTATGGTGTTCTTAGGACTAAGAGTGTTGCACAGTGGCAGAGCACTTGGTGAGCATGAGCAAGACCCTGGGTCTGACCCAAAGCACCATCTTAAAACAGATCCAAAACAAAACAAGACAAAAACAAAGCAGAGACCACCTGGAGACACAAATCCATAGGGAAAAAACACCAAGGAAAATAGGCATCAAATGGGAAACAGGGTAAGAAATAGATACAGGTAAAATGGGACACCCACAAATGAGTCTTTAACACTTTTTGTTGGAAGCAGGGATTTTATATAGGACAAGAAGAGTAACCCCCAAACCTCCCAGGCCCTGAGCTTTCCCGCTCTGTGCATGGAGCTGGCTGTGTGAGAGAAAGCAGCAGCAGGTGAGATTTTGATGCTATTGCAGGGACTCACCGCATGCATCCTTCAGGCAGTGGCTGCTCTTGTTAGTGCCCCATCCACCTTCATCTTAGAAGGACAGTTTCCTTGCTTCCTTCCAGTCTTGGAGGGAGACTTAATAGTCTGGTATGTGTAGGATGCCTCTTGTATCGGACCTCCAGGTGAGACACAGGATCCCAGGTGTGAGGTGTCTGACAACTAACATGGTCCAACCCCAAGCCTCATCTCTATTCCTTTGACTTGCTGTGAGCTGAAAGCCAAGTGAGATGCCACATGAATTTATGTATGCACATGTGTGTGTGTGTCTGTGTGTACATATATATGAATGATTTCTTGTGAAATGGCTGTATTTCAAATTATTAGGAAAAAGCAAGAGTCACAAGTATTAAGGAACTTGCCAGGTTTCTCTCAGGTGTTCTCACCCGTCAAGAGGGCCCAGCTGAGTGGTGACTAATAGACAATGGGAGTCAGGTCTATTTATCTGTAAGTCTAGTTATTTTGTAATCACTTTCACAAGATTAATCTGATTTTGCCTTAAATTCAGCTTCAATAAGCAATAACTATTTCTAACTGGTTTGCTATGGAAAAGAAAATAAACAAATAAAGATATCAAACAAGCCAAACAGTAAAAGAGCCAAGGGTGGGGATTCCTGAGACACTTTGCCTCTTGTGCCAACTTAAGCTGCTGGATGGGGACCTTGCTAGGGCCTCAGAAGACACTGATTTTGAAGACAGTGTTCTCTGCCTTCCCCTGGTCTCCCTGCAGGTTCACCACTATGCTGTCCACACTTGCCAGCCGCGAACAGTTTATTGATTCCGTCATATCTTTCCTGAGAGCACATGGCTTTGATGGGCTTGATCTCTTCTTCTTGTACCCTGGACTACGAGGTAGCCCCACGTATGACCGGTGGAATTTTCTCTTCTTAATTGAAGTAAGGCCAATAAGCAAATGGTTCTACTTTTCATTTGGGGTTAGTGAATGTCAGAGAGGTAACCCAAGTCTGGGGCAAAGGAAAGGAACAAAATATTCTTGTACTGACATTCCATGGAGATGCTGGGTCCCACTGCTATGGGGCAGTTGCCCTGTGACTACTCCATCTGGATGTTGCCCTAGCTCTGTAGCCTATGGAACACTTTCTGAAGCTTTCTGACTTGTTCAGGGAGTGTTGGTCTGCATTTTGCAGTCCTAGCCTGCCTTCCCTCCCTGTTAACTCAGGTGCCCTTTTGATATGTTGTCTGTCTTTCACATAGCCTGTGGGCAGAACCTGTGTTCTCTTTCTGTCCCAGCCCTGGATTAACGGGCTTAAACAATTTCTGGATGATGCTTTTCTCCTCAACTGGTTTGTTTTTGTGTCTTTCTTCCTAGGAACTCCAGTTTGCTTTTGAGAAAGAGGCAATGCTCACCCAGCGTCCAAGGCTCTTGCTGTCGGCTGCTGTCTCTGGCATCCCAAACATCATCCAAACATCTTATGATGTGCAGCTTTTAGGAAGGTGAGCAGCTAAATCACTGTATGAGCCTCCATTTGCTGTTCCCATAGTGGTGAGGTCCTGGGGTAGCTGAGGAGCAGAGTTGGAAGCTAGTGAGGTAAGGATAGGAGCAGATCTTACCCTTCCCTGGGCTTTTATTTAAAAAAAAAATCAGAACTGGGTTTTGTACTGATGGCTTATAACACCATTACCACAGGTATAGTTTTCTTCAGAGTACATTCCTGAAACTCACAGATAGAGAATCTTCCTCCCCTGAGCACAGGAGTAGACATATAAAATGCAGTAGATGGTAGTGTCGGAGGGCAGGTGAGTAGTAGCAAGCAGTGCCATAGAAGGCAACACAGGAATGCCCAGCCATACTCACATTTCAGAGTAGATACACACTGGCTCTGAACTAATTTTCTTGACTTACAATCAAGTATTAAAGATAAAAAACCAAGGTTCATGCAGAGAAAAAGAGGGCATGGTGTTCCTGTGTAATCATATGAGGTGTTTTAACGTGGGTGGAAAAGAGAGTCAATAGGAAAGAAAGCTCATTAGAGTACATTATGATGCCATGGAACAGTGAGAAGATGCTGCCTTTACCTAACTGGGTGACTTTTAGAAAATTTCTTAATATGAGTTTCGAATCATTAAACCTTAAAATGTAGTAAGTTGGTTGGATATGGTAGTATATATGTAATCACAGTATCAGGGAGGCAGAGGAAAGAGGACCATGAGTTTGAGATTATTGTGGGTTACATAGTCAGGTCAGCATGTATTATATAGTGAGACACTGTCATAAAAGACAGGCAGGCAGGCAGGCAGGCAGAGAGGGAGAGTCTGTTTATGGCATTCACCAGATTAAATTAAATAATCAGTATAAGCTCTGACATTCCGGCATGATACATGCTCAGATAACTTGTTCATTATGATTATGAAAGCATTCTGGAAGAGTGGGTGTCAGTGTTTCTCAGACATGCATCTCTTTTACTGTTATGGGATAACACTGTGGTTTGATTCATAGCAGTTTACTCAGACCTCTGCCAGCACTCTCTCAGGCTGGCATGTATTCATTTTCTTGTCTGAGCTCTTTCTGCCTCCACACATAATGTCAGGGTGCACAGAGTCTGGTGCACAGCTATCCCTAGTCAGAAATCCATTCCACTTCAAAGTGGCTAGCTTAGCACGGGCAGGTCCAAGAGAACAAGAAGCTTTGATAGTCAACTATTTAGCTGTGATGATCTGAACTGAGTATTTAGTTGGCCTGATATTCCTTTTTTTTTTTTTTTTTTTAAAAAAAAAACACTTTATTTATTTGCCTTGGTGTTTGCCTGGAACTGGAACTACAGACAGTTGTTAGCTTTGCCTTGGTGTTTGCCTGGAACTGGAACTACAGACAGTTGTTAGCTGCCATGTGGGTGCTGGGAATCGAACCCGGGTCCTCAGGAAGAGCAGAGGGTGCTCTTAACCGCTGAGCCATCTCTCCAGCCCCTTGGCCTGATATTCTTATCTCCTCCTCTGTTCCTTACAGACGTCTGGATTTTATTAATGTCTTGTCTTATGACTTACATGGAAGTTGGGAAAACTTTACAGGACACAACAGTCCTCTGTTCTCCTTTCCTGAAGACTCCAAATCTTCGGTAAGGAAAGGAAAGGTCCCTGGTGATCCAGATTTCCATCCTTGAGCCCAGACAATTGGTGAGGTTGTCTTCTTTCCACCTACAGGCATTTGCTATGAATTACTGGAGAAAGCTTGGGGCACCTGCAGATAAACTTATCATGGGCTTCCCCACCTATGGTCGTACCTTTCACCTCCTCAAAGAATCTAAGAATGGATTGCGGGCTGCCTCAATGGGACCAGCATCACCTGGGAAGTACACCAAGCAGGCTGGCTTCCTGGCTTACTATGAGGTGATGGGATTAGAGACCTTCATCTAGTAGTTGGGGCTTCTCTGTCAAGCTGGAGCAAGAGCCATTGTGGATGAGAGCTAGAGACAGGGCAAAGAGACATTTTTTTTTTTTCTGGACAAGGGAGATTGACTGAAATAATTTTTTCTTTGGGGTTGTGGAGTCCTTTGTAAGAGAAGAGGCCAGGGAGAATATGAATGGAAAGAAAAAAAATAAATCTTAAATGTTATGTAGGTAAATTCAGACTTGGTCTATGGCCTAAATAAAATGCAGGCCTTTTAAACACACCCACATGCATGCACACACCCCAGAATCTAAGTAGGGTGCCAGATGAAGAGTTATAGCCCTCTCTTAGGGAGGAGTGGAGATGCTGGGTGTGCCTCTGAGCTCTGCTCTCTGTTGGATCATTGGAGATATTTTCCTGCTAATCTCATAAAGCATGGTTGTGCATGGGATAATAATTGAAAGAATATTTTTTAAGAGCATGATAGATTTCGGAACTTCAACATGCAAAACCTTTAAAGTACAACCAATTAATTATCCAACAAAAAAACAGAACAACAACAACAACAACAAAAAGCCCACAAAGAATGACTTAGATGTTAACTTCTGCTTCACGGCTTGAACTCCTTTATCTTTGCAGCCTTCAGCTTCTGGCACAATGCTGGGATTTCAGTGGGCACTCAAGAGCATGGTGGGCTATAACAACCTAGTTCATCCTCCTCAAGACCTTTAGAGGTACTATAAGTTTAGATGCTAATTACATCTAGAGCTACCTAGAAGGTTCAGAGCTTTAAAGAACACAAGAGAGACTTGTTTATGAAGACAATGAGGTAGGTGCAGGTCCTGGTCACAGGTCAGGTTTACTGGGCTAGTGCTGTGGTGCTGATGCTATTTACCAAATCCTGACACTAGAGGAGGATCCATGAAACAGAAGGACCACAGTATGTAGAGGAAGTCCTCTGCAAACACTTTTCTAGCTCCCTTTTTGGTGTGTTTTCTCAGCCCTGGTGAGAGGCTTTTCCTGGATTCTTTCTCCTGAGACAAGAAGTAACCGGGTCTCCTGGTGCTTCTCTTCAAGGCATTTTATAGAACTTACACGTGTCCCCCAGCAGGTTTGTTCCTTTATCCAGAGAGCAGAAAAGCACTGGATTGATCATCAGTATGTCCCATATGCCTACAAAGGGAAGGAGTGGGTTGGCTATGACGACACCATCAGCTTCAGCTACAAGGTAAGACACTGGCTCTTTCCTGTTCCAGTGTTCAGATTCTCATTGGCTTCGATAGGACTCTCCTTTATAGTGTGTGTGTGTGTGTGTGTGTGTGTGTGTGTGTGTGTGTGCGCGCGCGCGCGCGCGCACATACACAAATGTGGGCAGACATGGTTTATGCTACACTAAGCATCCATTAATATTACCGATAGGTGGCAGGGATGAGGGAAGTCCAGGGTCTCCTGAGGGAGGTGGGAGCGGGAGATGATGACTTTGGAGAGAGGCTCACTGGAATAGACATCTTGTCACAGATTTAAAGGAGAATTCGGATGGGACAAATTCTTCTTCTTTCTATGAAGAGCCTAAAATACTGGTGAGAGTTTAGTTCTTCAAGTGGAATTTCTGAGTTGGTATATGACTTAAATTTGGAAACTTGGAGCCTAATTGGCCATCCCTCTCTGCAATGTAAGTGGCATAAATGAAGTTGAGTCTGACAGAGGAGGTGTGTGTGTGTGTGTGTGTGTGTGTGTGATCATGTGTGTGCACATGTGGAGGTGACAGGTACCAATGTCAGGTGTGTTTCGTAATTTTTCCTCACCTTACTTTTTTGGGAATGTAAAATTCACAGATTCAGCTAGACTAGTTGGTTGGCAAGCCCAAGGAATCGCCCTGTCTCTACCTCTCCAGCTTTGTGATTACAGACGTACACTGCTATGCTTGGCTTTTTACATGTGGGTTCTGGGGATTCAAGATTCAAGATTCTTAAGCTTACACAGCAGGGTTATTTTTTTTTTTCTAACTGAGCCATCTCCTTAGCTCTTAGTCTGGCAGGCATTTATAGTAAATTCAAGCAGAAGCTTTCTGGTCCAGTTGCTCCCAAGCCTTCCTTTGCTTTGATAATTCTGAAAGACTTAATGAATGGAAATTCTTGGTCTAGCCTATATTCAGTAGGTATTTAAAAAAATATAATTTTAGTGTGTCTTCATGTGTGAACTTGCTGTAAATACTTGCAATTTTGGAAACTCTAAAGGGCCAAGGAAAGATCCAGGAATAAGATAATGGGGGTCTGGACTTTGGAGGACAGATAGATTATGAGTACTGACAACTGTTGGGTATTGGGGCTTTAGTAGCAGAGAGAATTCATAGTTCCATTATAGGCAATAGAAGTGGCAGTTGTTGGCTGTTTGGGGGGGGCAGTGTGCTGATACATATTTGATAAAATCAGTCTGTGATATCAGGATCATCAACCAGAGTCAAGCTGTGAAGGTCAGGGAGTGGTGACCACACCTTTAATCCTAGCTCTGTGAATGTGGACAGAGGAAGTTAAGATAACTGAGCGGAGGAAGAGAAGACACTTCCAGCTTTCCCAGACCCTCCCTTAGTGGGCTGAGGAGGGAGAAGTTGGGGTTGGAGATTTTGTGGAGACAGGCCTAAGGAATTGTTGGATGAGAAGTGGCTGTGGATTGTTTCTCTGTCTCTCTGATATTCCAGCGTTTTCCCAGTATCTGGCTCCAGGTTTCTAATCTAATAACAAGTAGAATTCGTGCAATAGGATAGTGTGGGGAGAAAGCACTAGAGATAGTGGGCCAGTAGTGATGCTTCACTGTGCATTTCTTCTGGGCGTAACTCAAGTAGAAAGCAGGGCTTCTGGCTACTAGGACCTTACTCTAGTTTGTGAGTGAAAGACACAGAAAAGATGACTTGATAGAAACAGCCAATGAGATGAACTTAAAAATATGAGCCTCAGAACATAAGAGAGAAGATCTCACCTGCTTTTCCATGTGTTGTGGGGAGGCCCTGTACCTGGTAGCAGAGAGTAGCCTTGAATTATGGGGCATTACTATGCTTTGCTGAGCTAAAGCTAGATAAAGGGCATGAACCTGGCAAGGGGATTTATTAAAGCATTTTTGTTAGATATCAGAGCAAAAAGAAACCTTGGAGGCCATTTTTGGGACATAAGTACTTTAAATATTTTAGTGCTCCTGCATGGTGCAGGCCAGTTAGCAAAGGAAGCAGGTGAGCAAATGGAAAGCCACCTTTCCACATTCTCCACTTGCCTATGTTCAAAGACCATTTCCTCCCTTCCCATCACCAGTCTAGTGTTTACACATAAACAGAGTGGACGGTTCCTTCCAGTGGAGGGCTGGCTTTCTCTTCATGGAGAGAAGCCAGAGAAGCCACTCTGCCTGAGCTCCATCTTTCACAATGCCCAGGCTGTTTCTGTGTACAAACACCATGCACATACTGGAGAGCATCAGTTTGTCACAGCACCTTAACGTGTTTTAGACTGATTTATTTTGAACACATGAGTGTTTTTTTCTGTATGTATGTGTGTGCACCACTAGCACCATCATTGCTCTTGTAGGTTAGGAGAGGGTGTTGTTTCCTCTGAAACTGGAATTACAGATGGTTGTGATTTACCATGTAAGTGTTGGGAAGTAGGCAATGAAGGATGGCATTTATGTTTATAATATGCATTGGACTCTACCCTCTACTTCTCATTAGCTATGGCATCTTAGAAATTTTTTATGACTCTTATCTTCCTTGGTTACCTCATTCAAGAAAAATAAATAATATTTCCAATATTTTTTAGGTCCAAAAGAATGCCTACACTATAACTGAGTTTTTGAAAATACTATGCTAAGTAGAATAATCAGACAAAAGAAAATTGATAGATTCTGTATGATTTCACTTATTGTGCTAAGTATTTAAAGGGGCAAGCCCACAGAGGAACCAGGGCACGGGAGCCAGTTCAAGATGCTGTTCTGGCTTCTTGCTTTATTATGAATAGTTTGTTCTCAGACCCAAGGAAACTTATTAGTTTGTAAGTAGGATGAGTTTCTAGAACCCTCAGAGCTTTAGATTAATAGTTACTCCCCACCCCCTTTTATTTTACATTTTAGGAAAACCAATCCCATAAAAGAGCAAAATGACTCATACAGATATTTAAATAGGATAGGCTCTTTTTTTTTACTTTGTTTTATTTTCTACCAGCGAGCAGAGAACACCAACAAAATAACAACAGGTTTGGAATTTGAGTGCAAATCCTGCCATTTAGTTGCAGCTAGACTATAAAAGTCACGGGAGAAAGCCTTTATCTCTCATTTGTAAAAGGCCACACAGTGTCTGTTTTATGGTTACTTTATAGCACCATTGGGCCATAAGGTATGTGGAAGTGTTTTTAGTTTAGTTTGATGGTGATGATGTTAGTAGGCTGGGGGATATGGAAACATAGTAGCTAACAGTAGGAAACATTAGCTGTGTGCCTGCTAAAGTTAAGGAGTATTCCTATGTAACATAAAACATAGGGCTTATGATTTTATCTACTTTTTTTTTTAATGAGTGAGGATATTGAGACAGGGTCTCATGTAGCAAAAATTCACCTCAAACTAACTTTGTAGCCAAGACTGGATTTGAACTTCTGACTTTCCTGCTACTGAATGCTGAGATTCCAAGCATGAGCCATTATGCCCTCCCTCCATTTTAGTCATTTCTAAAACCATAAATCGGTGACATTAAATGTGCTCCATGTTGTTTGACTATCATACCATTCATCTTTAAAATGCTTTCATCTTCCCAAACTCAAACTATATCCACAAACACTGGCTCCTTTTTGCCTCTCCGCAGTACCTGCTAATTGTTATTCTACTTCTTACCTCTATGGGTTTGGCCACTTTAAATAGTTAGCACAATAAGTGGAATCATATAGATTTTATCATTTTTCTTTTTTTATTCATTTTGCACACATACAACCACAGTTCCCCATCCCATCCCTCCTTCCGCCTTCATCCAGTAACTAATGAAAGCAGATACAGAGATTTTATCATTATTTTTTTGTCTGATTATTTTGTGCAGCATAGTATCTTCCAAAACTCATTCATGTTGTAGCGTGTAGGCATTTTTTTAGGCCCTAAAATATTAGACATATTATTTTTCTTGAATGACATGATCAAGGAAGATAAGAGTCATATCGATATTTTAAGATTCCACTAATGAGAAATAGAGGTGAGAGTTCAGTGCAGGTTATTATTATAAATGCCCTCATTCATTGCCTTCTGAAGGTTTGCTCATCTTCTGTTGTCCTCCAGACTAGAGGGTCTGGAGGGTGGTTAGTAACTGACCGTTGCTTTTTCAGGCGACATTCGTGAAAAAAGAACATTTTGGGGGCGCCATGGTGTGGACACTGGATATGGATGATGTCAGGGGCACTTTCTGTGGCAATGGCCCTTTCCCCCTTGTCCAAATACTGAATGAACTCTTGGTGCGGGCAGGTAAGTAACTAGGACACTGGTGGGTCTCTTCTGCCGAGTCTAACAGCTTTGACTCAGTATTGAAGGGAGACAGCAAACTTTAATGGTAACCAAAGTTGACCCCTTTGAGCTTCCTTTGCCTCATCTGAAAATGAAGTAGTCCCAGATGCAGGACATTGTGAAGAACTGAATGAGATATTGGATGACCAGCAGAGTTAACGTTCATTTCTATTTTAATATTAGCGGCTGTACTGACAGGAAATTGTATGCAAACACTGAATCCCCTTAGAGATTCAGGACTGGAGCTCAGCCAGGCCAACCACTTACATGGCTCTAAGCAAATGCTTTACCAATTGCTGTCTAGAGTCCTAGGCCTCAACTTTGTTTCTGACACCTCCTCCAATATGGTATACTGACAGCTTCTCTTTGAGGGATCAACAATAGTCGGTTGAACAGTTGGTCTGGGTAGAGGTATCCAGGGAGGTTAAAGTGAGGGATAAACATAGAGACCTATGAGTCTTCTTTGAATTGGTCACCAGAAATGCAGCAAATTCACAGATGGCCCCTGGTTTGGGTCCCAGCTAACGCTTTAGGGTAAAGGGACAAAGCTTTAGTGTGGTGGGATTTTGATCTTTTCTCTCTGGGGAGTAAATCATGAAATTCTTCAATGCTGGATTTTTGGATCAGATTCTTCAGCTTCGGCATGGCTCTAGAGTTGTTGGGAAATAATAAGAAAGGAAAGAAGAGGTAGAAATCTTACTAATTTTTTTTTTAATGATGATTTTTCTCCAGAGTTTAACTCAACAACCCCTTTGCCACACTTTTGGTTTACATCACCTGTGAATTCCTCAGGACCTAGCTCTGAGAGTCTGCCTGTGACAGAGGAGTTGACCACTGTGAAGATTTTGCCCCCAGGAGGAGAGGCTATGGCCACTGAAGTCCACAGAAAGTATGAAAATGTGACTACAATCCCTAGTAGTGGATTCCTGACACCTGAGAGAATAACATCTTCTGCAACACATACTGTAGAAAGTAATACTAAGGCTCCCGGGGCCAAAGCTATGACCTCACTGGACCTTCTGTCTGAGACCAGCACTGGGATGATGGTGGCAGTCGACACACAGACAACTGGGAAAGAGACCCTGGCTAGTGTGGATAATCAGGCTGTGACCCCTGTCTATCTTCAGACTACTCCCAGCGAGAACGGAACTTCTAGGAAGAAGACTGTGGTCCTTGAAAAGGTCACTGTTTCCCCCAGAGAGATGTCAGTTACCCCTAGTGGACAGAATACAGCTACAAAGTGGGAGAGTTTGATTACTGAGGTGGAAACTTAGCCCTGGATGGGTAACTTGGTCCTTATATAGAAGTGGAGGACACTTGGGTCCTCCAGCTCTATCATCCTGTTCCTAGGATACACTCCTTTCCCCTTTTTAAATGGCTTCACTCTTATGAATGGAAACCACTCCTTTGCCAGCTTAATCGCCCTTCTAACAAATCTCCTCTCTTTTAAAAAAGAGAACCCAGAGCACTCTGTTACAAATCAAAGATCATGAGCTCCATTGGTGGAAAGTCCTAGGGAACAACCCTTGTTTTTTTCTTCTGTGTGATATGACAGAGGGCACCTTATGCTACCACCCATGAACTATTTGTGGGGAAAAGCTGGCACCAAAGCCACCATGGGGCAATCTCCTTTCTTCTAAATAAACTGGAAGCATAAGAATCTTCCTGTGGTCTCTGCAATTTATTTCATCTTTTCTTATGTATATGTGTGTGTGCCCCACAACATGCAGGCATCTGTGGAGGCCAGAAGACAGCATTGGCTTTCTTGGGACCAGAGTTACAGGATGTTTGCTGCCTGGTCTGGGTGCTGCAAACCCAATTCTGGATCTTGGCAAGAGCAGCAAGTACCTTTAATGTCTGAGTGGTTTCTCCGGCTCACTCTGAGATTTGTAAAATGATGTCAACAAACCAGTTGTTAGCTCCTTTCTTTCAAAGTGAATTCCCTTCATTACTGGTTTTGGAAGCATCTTTGAGTCTAGCCTACTGTGATGTTTCTCTTT
This sequence comes from Sigmodon hispidus, assembly GCA_004025045.1. Classification (NCBI taxonomy): domain Eukaryota; kingdom Metazoa; phylum Chordata; class Mammalia; order Rodentia; family Cricetidae; genus Sigmodon; species Sigmodon hispidus. The sequence goes on from PVIH01000031.1 coordinate 609,114, forward strand.
GTACATTATGGTTTCCTTCTCTAACGCCAGCAGCCACACACATCACTGGGGACCATAGCCAAGATCTATCTCTGCTAGAAAGGTTTCCCCCAATCCTTAAGGGGAACTGTGAAGAAGAAGAGGGAGAAAGTAAACTTTCCAAGGACATTTTCTGCTTGGAAAATTTTATTTGTCCCTGTGAAAATAACCCTCACTTATTTTCTCTTCAAGAAGATGTTGAGAATTATTTAAAAACTATTTTAATAGGGGGCTGGAAGGATGGGCCAGCAGTTAAGGCAAGTGTTTATTCTTCTAGAGAATAAGATTTTATTCCCAGAACCCAGGCTTAAAATTGTTTTTAATCCTAGCACCAGGCTATCTGATGCCTTCTTCTGGCTTCTGAGTACCAAGCATACACACGGAGTACATACATACATACAGACTTATGTTAGTTCCTGGCCAAGACTCAGGTTATCAGGTTTATGTGTCAAACCTGTTTATTGTTGGATCTATCTACCTTTCCTGTCTATAAATGCAACATGCCAGTCTCCAGAGCTTTCTTTTTAGATGTGCCTTAGTTAGTGACCACTACAGCATAGACTCTGAGAAGATTTTTCCTTGGGAGGCAAGCAAGAATTCATTGAAAGTAGGCCATCGTTAAGTAGAAAACTATGAGCTGGGAGTTTATTTAGAATGATTGTAGGTGGCCTGGAAGCCTTTAGAGCTAAGAACCATTAGTTGAGCACTGTTTTGTGGGAAACAGACTATTTCTGCTGCCTTTCTGTGATACCAAGGAAAATTTATAAATTTTGAGCCTGTGAGTTTTTATCAAGGCTAGATTAATAGCTTATCAGAACTCCAATGATTAATGTGCAAAATCTCTGTACTTTTGAAGTGATAACATCAAATGTATCATATTTAAGTCTCATTTTTTTTCACACATACCTTAAATCACTTCCTCAGACCTTTACAGCTTGCATAAACTTTAAACTTTTTCTTTTTGTTCCTTCTGGAAACATCCAGTCACCTACCATGAGACATGGGTGCTTGATTACTGGGAACAGTCATTGAGAGCAAGTTGTTTTAAATGAAAGTGAACATTTAGGTAACAACAGCGCGGGAGCTTGAATTTCTCTTTACCCTGAAGCCTGATTTATGAGTTTCCCTTTCTCAGCATGATGCCTGCCAGCAAGGTAAACCTGTCTTCGAGTTCGTCTTTCTCAGTAGGAGACCGAGTAGGTCTAGAAAAAGCAAGGCCTGATTATTACTTATGAAATGGACTGACCTGGTAGCTGCCACCTTTGTGGGAGCACCTGGCTAAAGTCTGCTTGCTGCTTCAAATTGATAAGACAAGGCAAACCATCAACAGCACCACCAAGACCTGAGAAGGATGAATCTGAGTATAAAGTATAAACCAAATGACTCCTGTAGCAATTAAAATGACAGAGACTTACCAACTACCTGGACAGGCAGCCCTCTATGATGGTCTTGATGGCTTTGGGGTCAGGTATTCAGTCTTTGTCAGCCAGGACAGCATTAAGTCTTTGGCTGCCACACAGGGTAGCATTAGCCTTTGGCCTCCAGATCCAGAAGGTCTGAGAGATTTTCCTGTGGAGGATGAACTTGGAAAAACTGACTTACTTTGTCCAGTCAGAGTAGGGAAGACAATCCAGCAGTGTTCACTGTTTGGGTGGGTTCTGAGTGGTGTGCTAGGCATGGAGGCAGTTCTTTGCCTAGTGGTTAGCATTACCATATTCAAGGCAAGGCATAGATGGAGTCTCCTGCTGCCCATCTTTCTGGAGTTAGCCTGAGTTGCTGCTACCAGAAGCTGACATTTTTGTCTAGTAAGATGTTAGGTACCAAAAAATTTCATTCCTCAAAATCTGGCATTTAGACAAAAGTCAGCATTTCTTCAGGGACATGTGGCTCTTCCATTAACCTATGCCTGTGGTGCCTATTAGCATATCAAGGTCTATGCTGGCCTGTAGGCTCCCTCAGACCTGATTCATTTGATTACCTATTACAGAGTCATCCTGGCTGGCATACCCCATCTGATACCCCAGCACCTGGCATCACTGCCCGCTCCTCTTCCGTGTGTAACTCACCCATTTTGGTTACGTGCTCTCTCAGTTCTGCTCTTGGCTCCGATCTTTGACCTCTCTTCACTCATTTGCCTGCTCTCCTCTTTCCTCTCTTGCTCTCCCCCACCTCCCCTCATGGCTTGGTCTAGTCTGCTGTCCATGTTCAGTCTGGACTCTTCTGGATGCTACAATAAAAATCTTGACCATACCTAGGAGGGGTCATATCCTCATTTTCATTCACAGAGGAGGGGATTAAGGGCTATTATCTAATCTAGTAAGTACACCTGATTTCCAACACACTTTCCTTTTTATTTTAATTGCTTCAGGCTTCACTCTCACACATGCAGAAGGCTAAAGCTTGCTTTTCCTGCAAATGAACTGTATTTGTATTTAGCATGGCACAAGCACAGGTCTGAGCACATTAAAGACGCTGATCATTTATAAGGTGACTGGCCATTAACTTGCATGTCTCAATTATCTTTAAACACTTTACAACAAATTAGTAGCTTTTTAGTAGATTAGGATTTTACAATTTTATCTCAGTTAAGTTTGAGCTTTCAAAATTTGAAGTGAAGGTTTAGTTGAGATTCTTTATCATCAAAATCAAACTTTAAACCATAAATATAGCCCACAGAGAGGTTGGGAACCTCATTTTTCTGATATTTTAACAGTGTACTTTTATAGAATATTAAAGCTTTTTTAATATGTATCAGTTTCTTCACATAGCTAAAGCTTAACAGAGCTATGAAGACAAAAGCTAGACACAGTCAGAAGCAACTTGAAGCAATTTTCTTTTTCCACTGTGGGTTATGGGGTCAAGCTCAGGTTGTCAGATATGTGTGACAAATACTTTTACCTATTGAGCTTCAGTACCACTTACAACAGAAAGTGCTAGAATAACGGTATCTGGAGTGGACTGTTGTATGTTTCCATACATACATGCAAATTTACATATAGCCTGGGAGTGCTGTTGTTTTGTCATCCCCTCAAAAAATCATTTTAACTTTTTTTGTAAACAACAACAACAACAAAGTTTTATTTGAGTTCCTTACAGCTTTTTTTTTTTTAAATAACAAAAAACCTTTAAAAATGATTTATTTTTATTTTTCTTGTTTTGCTTCTATGTATGTCTGGTCAATGTTGTCTGATCCCTTTGAATTAGAATTTCAGATAGTTGTGAGGTGCTGGGAATTGTACTCAGGTCCTCTGGAAGAGCAGCTGGTGCTCTTAAAAGCCCAAATAATGTTTTTCTCCCATGAGACAGAGTTTCTCTCTATATCTCTGGAAGTCCTGGAACTCACTCTGTAGGACAGGATGGCCTTGAACTCAGACATCCACCTACCTCAGCTTCTGCAGTGCTGGAATTAAAAGCCTGCACCCTACCATCTGGCCAACACAGGTTGAGAAAACTGTGTAAAACAAACACAGTCTAGTGTAGGCCTCATGTTCAGGTCATTAATAGTTGACTTGAATGGACTCTGTATTATTGTGTGTATCTTTGACATTTATTTATATATTTACCTATTAATCTATTTTTTATGAGAGCGAAGAAACCTAAGTTTTATGGTCACAATGTGGGGGAATGAAAAGAACATGAAATTATATATACACATTCATAAATGCACAGAGACCTGCCGTTCATGGTAAAGATGGAAAGCCGTGTCTTACTTAGAAATTTCTTGTCGGGCTTGAGAGATGGCTCAGAGGTTAAGAGCACTGACTGTTCTTCCAGAGGTCCTGAGTTCAATTTGCAGCAACCACATTGTGGCTCACAACCATCTATGATAACATCTGGCACCCTCTTCTGTATACTGTATATATATATATAAAATAAATAAATATTTTTTAAAAGAAATTTGTCTCTATACCTTTTTTCTCTCTCTTTTTTATTTAAAAGTTCTTTCTAACCTACTCACCACTGTTCCCCCTCCCTCCACTCTTCCCAGCCATCCTCCAGCTTCCCCCCCCCACCTTATACCCCCATCCAATCTCAGAGAAGGTAAGGACTCCCAGGGAAAACTTTTGAATTTTCAGAGTTCAAAGTAAAAATGAGAGAGACAAAGAAAACCTAGTACACATTCATTTCTTTAAATGAAAACTGTTCTATGCAGGTGTGAATGTGTTGTAGAGTAAGTGGAGAGTGTAGCTGTCTAGGTCCTAAGAATGTGGGTTTCTATGTCTCTTGTGTTTGTCTGTAGAAGATATTTGATGGCGAGCTTGATCATTGTTCATCCTGGCTGCTAAAGAGCCCTACTCAAGGCTGGCTGGTAGTAGGTGAAGAGGAAACCTACAGCTAACCTTACTAATGTGAACATGGAGGAGAAATGGAAGGAACTCTGTTCATGACTGTATTGGCGCAGAAACAAAGCTTTCATACTGGATATAGCCCTCCCCAATAACACATCAGCTGATTTATCTGGCAAGATGCCTGGGATTTTCCCAAGCAGAATCCACCACTGCTTGAGTCTGTGCAGGGTCAGAATGTTTGTGGAAGCCTGTGGGTTTCTTTTTTGTTTGTTGGGGGTGGGGTTCCTAGAGCTTCTTTCTTTTTTTGCAAGGTTACATATTCTCTGTCACTTAAAGAGTGCAATAATCTTGCTGCTGGGATGAAAACATTACTTGTTTCTACAGCTCAGCATGAAGTTCTGGAGACATTGGATGTAGTCAGGTCCTGGGCATTGGCCAAGATCTATGCAGAAGAGAAGACTCTAAGTATGTCAGGAAACTGATCAACAAAGATTCCAATTTGAATGAGAACATTCTAGAAAGAATGTAGCTTAATATTGCACAGATAGTAATATGGCTAGTTAGACCTCTTATTTCAAGAAAAAATATATTCTGCTTCTGATTTTCCAGAGACTCTTGTACCAAGTTCCATTCTATTTTTCCCAGAAGCATCATTTTCTTAGGACCTTGTCCTTGCCACCTCTGATTCTCATTGAAGATGTGTCTAGCCTTCTCACTCCATTCCCACCCAATATGAGAAACTGTAAACAATATAATGAGAGCTAATTAGTGAGCAAAACAGGCAAAATATATTTTAAATTTTACATTAAATTTATTTTTTTTATTCTGTATGTATGATGTACAAATGCTACAGCGTGTGTGTGGAGGCCAGAGGACAACTTGTGGGGGCCAGTTCTCTTCCATCATTTGAGTCCTGGAATCAAGCTTAGATGGCCAGCCTTGATGGCAGGGACCTTTACCTACTTAATCACTTCACTGGTCCAAAATGCATGTGTTTTAACAGGACACTTCCGAGTTCTACTGCCTTCTCCCACTAGGATAGTCGGCTCTATAACTTGCTAGACAATTGACTAAAAATGTGGAGAATGTGGAAGCAGAAGTAAAAATTTTATGGCTTATTCCATATATACTTGTATGTGCCTACTACATGGAAGCTTCCTTAATTAAATGCAGTGGTGACGTTAGAAACCAGCTTACTGATGACCTAATTTAAATTGCATTTGTTTATTTATTTCATGTGTTCCCAGACACATGCTACAGAGCTCTTGTGGAGGTCAGTGAATGACTTGAGGGAGCTGGTTCTCTTCCTCCACCCTGTGGATTTCAGGGATGGACTCGGGTCACCAGCCTTAGTGCTTTCTGTCCACGAGTACTTAAATGATGAAGCCGAGAAAAGGGAGGAGCTTGCACCGTGCACACATTATTTCAAGTTGTGTCAAGGAAACAGACTTAGAGAGAGCTCATGCATGAATATGCTGAAATGCAAGCTTTCTATGTGTACTAAGAAAACCTGGGTGTTCAGAAACTGACCGTGGACTGATGTCAAACGGGGATAGTCTTCAGAACAGCTGGGATGGTAATTGCTCGGCTGTTTTGAGATGGGTGGGAAAGGGTGAAGGACATAGGCTTAACAATAAGATAGTTGTCTAGGAAAAAGCTATTGTCACCTGACTTAAGTTTTCAAGTCACATCTTCAATTTTTCAATATTCCTAACTTACAGAATTCCTATTTTGTAAGTTGGAAATATTGCCGCCAGGTGGCAGTAGCACGCAAGGTTACATTTTCTTTTCTTTTATTTTGACATCCTACCACTGTTCCCTCTTCCCAAGCTTCTCCAGCTTCTTGTCTCTCTCCTCCTCATTATGCAGTAAGTAAAACAATCGCTGAATACGTCCATAAAAATGAGATCAGGTTAAAGTGATGTGGAGAAGAGGAAGTGACTGGAAGGGGCGGGAGGGGGAAGGGAGTTTGAACAAGGGTATACATGGATAAAAAAATATGACTTTATTCATAATAAAAATAAATAAAATTAGGCACATATAAGTTTAAAACAAAACAAAACAAAAAAATAAGATCGGGAGGTGAAAGAGGGGTCCAGTCTCAAAATGGAGGTGAAAACACCCCCTTGTCTTCTTAGCCTGACTCTGTTCACCCCTGCTACTGTTGGGGAGGAAGGCCATGATCCAAAGGATCCAGAACAGTTGAGGAAGCTGTATGTTACTGGTGGTCTGAGCTTTGAAACCACAGATGATAACTTAAGAGAACATTTTGAGAAATGGGGCATAATTATAGACTGTGTGGTAATGAGAGATCCCCAATGACTACTCTTGTGTTGAAGAGGCAGAAGTTGTAATGTGTGCGCAGCCATATAAGGTTGATAGGTGTGTGGCGGAACCAAAGAGAGTGGTTTCTGGAGAGGACTCTGTAAAGCCTGGTGCCGCTTTAACAAGGAAGAAATTTTCTGTTGGTGGAATTAAAGAGGATACAGAAGAACATAATCTGAGAGACTAACTTTAAGAGTATGGTGAGGTTGAAACCATAGAAGTTATGGAAGATAGGGAGAGTGGTAAAAAAGGAGAAAATTTGCTTTTGTAATTCTGATGATTATGACACAGTTTATAAAATTGTTGTTCATTATTAATGAGCAAAATCGACAAGTGGAAGAGGCCTGTTCTAAACAAGAGGTGCAGTCTGCTGGATCTGAGAGGTCGTGGAGGTGGATCTGGCAATTTTATTGGTCTTTGAGGAAACTCTGGAGGAAGAGGAGGCTATGGTGGTGGAGGTGGAGGCAGCAGAGGTGGTGATGGAGGTGGTGATGGAGGTGGTGATGGAGGTGGTGATGGTGGATATAATGGATTTGGGGGTGATAGTGGCGACTATGGCGGTGCTCCTGGTTACAGTTCTGGACTTCTCCTTCCTAAATAAATCTCTTTCTCAAAGGAGTCTTGGGTGAAGATCTTCATTCACCAGTGTACAGAAGAAGAACTTGCTGAGATGTCCCTTAGAGGACTGAACAGAAAAACTGTGCAGTGACATCCCCTTAAAGGGAGTGTGCAAGGTGTAGCAGACCAGAAGAACCTTGCTGAGACCTCCCTTGGGAGACTGAGCAAGGCAGAGCAGAAAAAGTAACAACTTTTCGCCAGAGCCAGAGGAGATTGCTATATTTTTGCAGGGGTTTTCCTTTTAACAGAGTGAAGCAAAAGAAAATGGGAGAGAAGAAGCGGAGCTCTGCTGGGAAGCCCCACTAAGGGAGGGTGGAGCAAAGCTCAGCTGTAGAGGCTCTCCAGGAGAGGAGCAGGAGACTATCCCCACTGCATTCCACTTCAAATTTCCCTAACAGTCAGGATACCTCTCCCCCTCTCCCCAGAGTTGTAACACTCACTTATAAGGCTAATTCTTGATTTGCTGTATGTGTTCACATATGCAAGCATATACTCACTATGATGACTATACATACATTTGTACGCATATGTGGGATAATGGAAACTAAAGTCCCTCTGCCTTGAGGCCTGGAGGTATTTTGGGAGCTGAGAAGTTTGTAGTCCCCCATCCTGAGAAGTTTCTAAACCCTGCAGGCTAAGTACCCAAGGCCAAGAGCCCAAGGTCCTGGGTAATCAGAGGGCATTCCAGCCCAGCTGGGAAGCATCTTCTCCCCATCCTAAGACAACCAATCAGGCAGCAGATGCCCACCTGCCAGCAATAGTAAAGAAACTTTCTCTGGGCCCCCCACTCTCCAGCCTGATAACAGCATTTCTATGGTCTTTGTTTGAAATTTGTGTTTCAAAAAGTCTTTCTTTTGAGTATGGAGGGGGGTTCGGTTCCCCATTAGCAGAGGTTAAGCTCAGTTGTACAGCTGTAATAAACTTTGCTACGAGATTGCATTTGGAGAGTCGGTGTGATTTTGGGGATCTTTCTGGGGGGTCACTGAAACTGGGCAGAACAGGATATCCTAGGGTCAGAGTGATGTTGACAGAATTCTGAGCCCAGCATGCAAGTCATGGACTATGAAGTGGTTTGGGGTTGTGGTCACTAACCCGACCTTCCACAGTGGACAGTTCCTGTGGATTATGAAAGGCATTTTCCTCAAGGAAATGTATATTATGTATGTTATTCTATGGCCAACAATGAGAGGTGGTGGTGGGGCTTTGTCTCTTCTGCCCAGATTAGCTAGAATTCTCTTCCCACCTTTCTCTGTAGGGCTGTGGGCTTCCCCTGGTGTTTCTGTGGGCCAACAGCAGCATTTTTATGGTCTTGAGGTATTCTGATTACCAGAATTTTACTTTCTTCAATTAATAAATCAGGAAACTCAAAACATCCTTAATGTTCTTTCCAAAATTATGCATGCATTGATTTTACTACTTTATTCTGAGCAAATATACAGCAAAAGTAGGTAGAGCTGCTTTGGAGGGTCTGCTGATTAGCCAGTGGGAGAAAAAGAAGGAAAGGCATTTGAAGGTGCAAGTGCCCCATGGATGTGACAGACATTCCGTACTTTGTGGTGAGATCTGGCTTTAGGCCACCAATTCCTTCTAGAATTCTCACCCCTGACATTATTTTTCTCTTCACACATAGGAAATAATGTGAGCCCAAGTGACCACTTAAGAATGACAGAAAAGAAAAAGATGAGAAGAAACAGAACCAAGCCCTAGGCAGCAGATCAAACAGATGCTCTGAAGGACAAATCTCACAAGAAGCACCTTTAATGAGTCTAAATGTGGTTTTTCATGTTCATACACCTAGTACTCTACTGGTCCTTTCAATCTGTCTCACTCAGTCCTTTTACTTCCTGAGTTTTAAATCTTAATTTAGTTTACTTGTGTTTTCTTTTTTCTTTTATTTTTGAGACTACAATAAAATCACACAACTTCTCCTTCCTTTTTCTCCCTTCAAGCTCTTCTTTTTTTCCAATCCATGGCCCCTTAATTTTTTAAATAGTTACATGCATATATATTTATATAATAATATAATATATAATAAATATATACATGTATAGCTATAACCTGCTCAGGTTATATAATGTTATATATACTCTATATGTTTCCAGGGATCACCAGTTGGTGTGTCCTTTGGAGCAGACTGTTTCTCTCTCTCTCAGGATTTCTTAATTGCCTATAGTTCTTTGTGTAGGGTTGAGTCCTTCTGGGCTTTGTCTTATACACTTTGGTGTGTCTGTTATTGTTTTCTTTCTTCAGCTCATGTTTAAGCTCATGTTCCTAGACTTTATAAATGTAGCCCCTGAGATGAGACAGAGAGAGAGAGAGAGAGAGAGAGAGAGAGAGAGAGATTTTCAGAGCAAGCTCCCTAATCCTCCGTCTCTTACAATATTTCCACCTGCTTTCCCACAATGGTTTCCGAGTATAGGGATGTTCTGAAGATATATCCATTGGGACTGGGCTCTACAACTCTGTTTTGATTGATTATGGATTTCCATGATGGTCTGGACTTTTGCAAAAAGAAGCTTTCTTGATGAGCATCAAGACTACACTTTTTTTTTTTGGTATAAGGACAAATATAAAACCTTAATCTTTTATATTTATTAGGAGTAATTTTTTTACATACCCTCTCTCTTCCTCCTCCCTCCCCTCAACATCACCTCCCATTCACTCTTCACAGGGGGTAAGGCCTCCCTTGAGTAGTCAATAAAGGTTAACATACTGAGTTGAGGCAGGACCCATCCATTCCTCCCTGAGCAAGGCATTCCATCATAGGCAGTGGGCTCCAAAAGCCAGTTCATGTATCCAGGATAATTACTGATCCTATAGCTAGGGGCCTGTTAACAGCTTGATCATGTACCTGTCTCCCTCACTCAGAGGGCCTAGTTCGATCCCACACAGGCTCTCCAGCTGTCAATCTAGAATCCGTGTCCTCCCATTAGTTTGGGTCAGCTGGCCCTGTGGTATAAAACCTTAATTTACATGGGAAGGGACTGAGGCAGGGAAGTGTGATCATATGGTTAGGGTAAAAGTAGATACAGATTCATTCCAGAATAAATATATTTTATATGTAGCAAGCAATCAACTCAACTATGTCATAGGGGAATGTAAACCAGAAACAAACTACCGTTTGGGGCCGCAGCAAATTTTCAAGTCTCATCCTGGAATCTCTTCCCCACTTAGGAGCCTAGTAAACAGTTGGTCATTTGAGGTGGGTTCCTCCAATTCAGAGAACTGTATTCAGAAAACCAACCATAGACCTTCCACAGAAACCTTAAAACTGTTTCTACAGTGGAGAGTTCACATTAAACACTATGTGACTAAAAAGATGTGTCCAGGTAAAAAGATGTGAAACATTCCCAGATAGCTTCTAGTGAGTGTATGTAGCTACCATGTTTTATAATGTCATTTCCTTGGTTACCTTTCCTATCACACAATGAGCTGGTCAGTTCGCCTCACTAAATTGAGTAATGTATAGTTGGCATTTTAAAATATGAGTATGTTTATTAATTCTTTGAGAATTTCATACTGTATTTCGACTTTATTTATTCCAACTTCTTTCTTAACTTCCTCTCAGTCCAGATACTTCTTATCCTTGCAAATTTCTGTTCTCTCCTTTTTAAAATTTAATAGCTTATCAACTCTAATTTTCTTTTGTGTTGAGCTTCTCTTGTGGGAGAAATAGATCCCTTTTGCCAAGAGAAATGGAGACACGTGTTTGCCCAAACCCTCCTCAGTCTTCACCTCCTGTTTTGTCTGTTACTGTAAATGAGTACGTAACATCTCCACTCATACCCTGGCCTTTGACCTCAAGGAGTTACAACAAAGATCTTCAGTTAAGAGATACAGCTTCTGGAAAGTTCTCAGAGATGCAGTCAAATCCAAATTACTATGAATCATCTGAAATTTGTCAGAAGGTAGAAAATGTATTGGCCTGCTGGAGAAAATGCATGTAATTGGCAAAGCCAGAGCAGGAGAACTTTACTTCTGAGTCATAGAAAATAACAGCAGAAACATCTTACAGCATGTGGTCTTTCATCATAACGTCATAACTGTCATTTGTGGAGTGTGTGGTCCTCACCTTTACCAGTCTCACCACATTAGATAAATGTTTCTCCTCCTGCCCGGTGCTCTTATTTATGGTAGAGGGTTAGGGTTAGGGTTAGGGTTACATAACAACTACAGTTGCCCTTCCCTCCCCCTGGTGATGATATATTTTATGTTTAATAAACTCAGCCTGGAATATCAGAGGACAAAATCACCCACAGTCAAACATTGAGGGTCAGAGAGTGGTAACTAACACCTTTAATCTCAGCATGGGAATGAGCAGTGGTGACCTATGCCTTTAATTTCATAACTCAAGAGATAGAGATTCTTCTATGTTTCTGTTAGTTCAAGCTTAACAACCAAACAGTAGTAGCTCACACCTTTAGTCCTAAATCTGGGATTATGATGCAGAGTTGAATCCAAAGTGAAGCAACTGGGTGAAGAAGATATTTAAACCAGGGGTAGGCAGACACTGAAGGATTCTGTAGAAGCAACAAGCCAGGTTGAGGACTCTTGAAGATAACTTTTACTTTGAGAAATTGGCTGGGTGAGAATTGACTGTGGTCTGTTCCCTGTCTTGGATATTACAGCTTTTCCCCAATATCTGGCTCTGAGTTTTCATTAAATACCAACTAGGATTTGTGTTTTGCTCCTCTCCTCTCATTCACCTCTCTGTTTTTCTTCTCTCCACCCTGCATCCACTCCTCAGTAAGGCCCCCCAAAGGGAGACAGCAAAATCTAGCATATCAAGTTGAGGCAGGACAAAACCCCATTGCCTGTATCAAGGCTGAGCAAATTATCCCTGTAAAGGAAATGGGCTCCAAATAGCAAGTTTTTGCACTAGGGGAAAAACCCTGGTCCCAATGTCAGAGGCCCCACAAATTGCCCAACCCACACAACTGTCATCTGAAGAGAGAAAACTTAGCTCAAGAAGCTCCATTTTGCATTTTAGTAGCTCTTCTATAAAAAGGTAACAAAGTTTAGTTTCTCATTTCTGGCGTGGGTGGGAGGTGCTGCCCAAGTCTGAAGAATAGTCATGCCTGATCAGTCCTGGGAAAAGAACATGTCCTAAAAGAATAGACCTAGCAGGGGTCCTCCTCAATTCTGAGAGAAGAATACCTGCCCAGCTCTGGGAGATCAGCCTGGACATCAGCCTAGGTCTGGGAAAAGAATAGATTCTCTCTTGACTAGTTCTGGGAAAAAAAACAGCCACCTCAGGTAAGGTCCTGGTGGGGTCCATCCAGGTGGGGTCCAAAGATAATCTAGGGCAGAAAGACCCTAAGCACAAGCCAATCAGTAGCACATCAGCACTGTACCCCCAAGCAACCAACTTTGTTGTAGGTTTTTCCTATTAAAAAAACAAAAAACAAAAAACAAAAAATCTCATATCTAAGGCACCAGCTACTTCCTGCTCTGTTGTCACAGAAGCTTGAAGCATGCTCCCTGCCTGGCTTATATTATGCTGCCAATAAACCTTGCTGTTTGCATTCTGGACATTTCTGGCTTCAGTGGTCTCTCTGTGGGTCGGGCTCTGGACCCAAAACCATCCACATTCAGAGGACTTAGTTCGGACTCATGCAGATTCCTTAGCTGTCAGTCCAATGTCAGTGAGCTCCCAATAGGTTGGGTCAGCTGTCTCAGTGAGTTTCTCCATCATGATCTTGACCCTCTCTTTGACTGGACTGAGAACTTGACTCAGTTCTTAGCTGGCTCTCTGTATCTTCTTCCATCAGTTACTGGATCAAAGTTCTAGGATGATAATTAGGGTGGTCATCATTTAATTACAGAGAAAGAAAGGGCAGTTCAGGCACCCTCTCCACTATTGCTTGGAGTCTTAGCTGGGGTCATGTTTGTGGGTTCTTGGGTATTTCCCTAGTACCAGATTTCTCCCTAACTCCACAATGGCTCCCTCTATCAAGATATCTATTGTTCTTCCTCTCTGTCTCTCCCCCAACTCCACTATCCAATTTCCTCATGTTCTTTTCCCACGTACGCCCTCCCCACTATGGTCCTCGTTTACTCAGATCTTCTCTGTTTCCCCTTCACAGGTGTCTCTCTTAGGTTCTTCTTTTACCTAGCTGTCCATGAGTTGTGGATTGTAGACTGGTTATCCTTTGCTGTATGTCTAAAATCTACTTATGAGTGAGTATATATCATACCACGTGTGTCTTTCTGGGTCTGTGTTACCTCACTCAGGATGACTTTCTCTGGTTCTATCAATTTGCCTCCAAATTTCAGAATGTAATTTTCTTTCTTTCTTTCTTTTTTTTTTTTTTTAAGAAATTCTTCTTTTTTTAAACTTTATTTATTTATTTTTATTTATTTATTTATTTATTTGCCTTGGTGCTTGCCTGGAACTGGAACTATAGACAGTTGTTAGCTGCCATGTGGGTGCTGGGAATCAAACCCGGGTCCTCTGGAAGAGCAGACGGTGCTCTTAACCGCTGAGCCATCTCTCCAGCCCCCTTTTTTTCTTTCTTTCTTTTTTTCTTTCTTTCCTACCTTTCTTCCTTCTTTTTATTTTCTTTCTTGCTGACTAGTACTCCATTGTGTAAATATACCTATATGTTTTTTTCCTGTTATTTGGTTGAGGAGCATCTAGATTCTTTCCAGATTCTGGCTATTATGAATAATGCTGCCATGAACATAGTTGAGTAACTGTCTTGTATGTATATATGTTTTAAAAATAGACTCTGGGCAGTAAATATAAAATCAGAGCCATAGGCCCAGCATGTGCAAAAAAATTACCTATAGGGAAAGGAAATGGGAAGGCAGCCGCTTATTGTGACATGGACACAGAGAATTTGGGTTTTTGTAAATTCCCAGAAGGCAAGAGAAAATCAAGATAAGAGACAAATTTAGACATGTCCAGTGTTGTATAAGTCTAGGAGTTGCCAACAAAACTTCTTAGCTTTCCATTCTAAGATTAATATAATTATAATATTACTTTTCTTCCCTCTAAATCCTCACATATATCCCCTTCTGCTCTTCTTCAAATTTATGGCTTCTTTTTTCATTAATTGTTTTCACATACATATATGTATGTATATATATATATATTTTCTAAATAAAGCATGTTGAGATCATGTAACATTACTTGTATATGTGATGAGACCATATAATGTTACTGTATGGTTCTTAGAGATTCATGCCACTGTGCCTAGCTGCTGTGAATTCTTATTTTGTACCCCAAGACTCACTTGTAAACCTTCAGGGGCCATTTAAAAAAGGAGCATAGTCAATCCCCTAAAAAACTTGTGGAGTTTCTCTCAGACTTCAGCTCAGGTGTGTGTTGATTCCTAGTATATTCTCAATGCTTGTCACTCTGCCTACATTAAGTAGAAACTCAGTCCACAGTCTCAACAGACGATGTCATGGATCATAGGACTTTTTGGGCATTTTTGAGTTTTATGTCAGTCTAAGAAAGAACAGAATCAGGACATTTCCATTCTATACCCAAGAACTTATAAAGCTGGGAACTCCTCAAACATAAATATTTTAACCTGGATTTTAAATATTTTCTCTGTCTTATGGGCTCACATCCTATTTAAGCCCTTGACATGTATGGACTAAGATACACTTACTGGCAAGGCTAGTGGTTAGAACATTCAAGACTGATGCCCAAGAATTGGAGGCAGTAGTTAAGGGATCCCTCAGTATTTCTCAAAATGAAACTACCTGATTGGACATCCAACTGGGAACAGTAGACCACAAACAAAGAGACAGAATAGAAACATTCCAGATCAGTCTTTATATTTTCATAGGGTGTCTGTGAGACCCCCATTCCTCCCTAGATGCTGAACTGGCAGACAAGAGGGCCCAGGAGTGCAGAAGTACAAGAGCAGCTCTGTCTTCAGTTCTGGTGATTCTGTGGTCAGGAAAACATGTGAACACAGTGCCTACTTCTCAATTGTAATACAGGCTAAAGTAGGCCACACGGTTCCGATGCTTCCTAAAGTCCTTGTCTGTAGACAGCTGCAATAAAAGAATATTGTTTAGCTCAGCATCCTAGAAATAAACCTCTGCTTCTGATCTTCCTAACTATGTGAAATTGAACTTTACAGTACTAACCATGTGGCCCAAGTAAAGATCAACCCAGTAATAATTGAGATGTAATGATTCAACATTCATGCTAGCAGAGAACATTGTACTCTGGTGTTCATCATTCTACAAATTATTGGCAATTTGGAAATTATTTAGTCAGTATCTTTGAAGGCAAGGATTCTATGTTTAACTATATGTTACCCATAGATCCTAACACGTATATTCATATACTAGGCATTTAACAAATATTTATGGATTAATCCTAAATTCCACTAGGGAAAATCATAAATCTGGAATTATGATAGCAAACTCATATATAGTGTATAAGTATATGCTCTATGTACTGTATTAAGTGTCTTTCCATATTATCTGTTACTAATCTTTTCAACAATGCCAGATAAATTGTATTATTAAATTCACTTTAGAGATAAGAAAATTGATACATAGAAAAAGCCTAAAGATTACACAGAAAAGCAATGCTGGATTCCTATTTGAAGACAGGTAGTACTTTCCCTGCTCTTTCTCAGAATGCTCTCCAGTTATTCAGTGATCTAACATACATGTGATATGTCAGAAAAAAACAGTGCATCAGGAGTCATAGATGTGGACTGAAGCTGCCCAGTCACCTAGTCATTACTATCCTCGGCATCTTCTTATTTTATGTAGGATATTTTCCCATGTCTACCCTAAGAAATTATCAGGAGCAGTTTATTCCCTTATCTAAGGATCAAATAAAATGTGATATTTTAACAGACATAATTAACTATAAAAAGCTAATGAAAACATATGATCTCCAAAAAGATCTTCTTACTGACATACACACAGAATTTAATACCTTCAGGGGACCATGAACTTCTTAAAGGACCCTTACAGACTTCTGATTCAGAACAAATGATACTAATATAGGACAATACTGAACAGAATGGTGTGTCGAGGACCAATCTTATTACCTCAGCTTTTAGAGTTCGTTTCTCTAGGCATGGAACCTGAGACCAGTCTGGAGCTCCAAATTTCATGGGCCAAACAACTTTTGGGGGCGACTTCTTCTCTGGATTATATGTGCCAGGGCTGGAAATAAACGCATAAATATCATGGTTGATGACTGAACATGAATTCTATTCTCCCTGGCAAAACATGACTAAGTTTTCAATATCAGGCAAATGTGAGTTTTATTTCCTTGTTAGTGTGTTTCTAATTAGGTTGTTAGTATTAAAGTGAACCAGCCCCATTATCCAAGCAGGGTAAAGATAGACTTTAGAAATATTTCTGTAACTCATTGTCCTTAGCTGAAAGATCAGAGGATCCCAGGAGAGTGAGTGATAAGAGACCCACCATGGTGGTGATGGATTAGTACTGCCCACAATTTTAACTTGGTGAGATATGTGCAGAGACAATCTTTCTGCAATCTAGGGGCAGGTAAAACAGAACCAGTTACTTTGTTCCTAGACAATGAGATTATTTTTAAATTGCCTGTGTTGGTAAAGCTCTTACAGATTCTATTGTGAGAAATAGTTTAGCGTAGATACAGAAGACTGACACTTGAACTTCCTAAACCTAAGCTTGGAAAAGTTACTTTCATTCTCTGGTTCTTGGGTTTCTCATCAGTTATAGAAAGACTTTGACTATCTTCTCTGCAGGTGCATATATTGAGTGGGTTCATAGGCATTTCGACTAACTTTGGCTTTCACAGCCTAGATACTGTAGTCTAGAATCTGTGTTCACATTTTCCCCCTCCTCACTATACCTTAGACATGATAATGTTTTCTTTTTCTCTCTGATCAAATTTCTTCTCAACTTTAAGTATTTTCACTTGCTATTCCTTCTTCCTGAGTTACTCTGTCTCCACATAGTAGATTAAGCCACTTCATAGGACTGGTTTAATCAATTCCTTTAGATCTGAGATCAAGTGGTATTTGCTAAGTGTTTTCCTTAATAATCTCAGACAAAGTAGCCTCCAGCTCATGACTCTATCACATCATCATCCTGTTTAAATGTCTTCATAGAACATCACCAGCTCCTAACCTAACATATTCTGGTGTGCCCATGACAGTCTTAGCTTACACATACTGTCCCGAGGGAACTGTTATTCGGTTCCCTTCACACTTGAAAGTGTCATAGTTTGACTAATAAATTATATGGCTAACATTATTATTACTGTTTGTATTTTCTTGAATATTTAATTTTGATTTCTTTGGTTCTAACTTGTACTTTGGTTCTAACTTTCCAAGAGATCAGGACCCTTGCTTGGTGGGTATATTGAATAATCTGTGGAAGCTACAAAACTGACTGACACATTAGTAAATATTTATTGAATTAATATCTGATTCTACAATTATACAGTACCAGAGACTGGGAAGTTAGTGGGTAAATCTTTACAGATTTATCTGGGAAAGTTTGGATGTAGTTCCTGCTTTATGTACTTCTTTCCTATGAAAAATGTACAGTAAACAGGAGACATACCCAGGATAAAAAGGGCCCTTAACTTCACTCCTAAATCGAGGCATTGAGGTATTAAATGGAGAAAAGCATTGTTTGTGTTTTTCAGTCCAAGTATAAACTTTCTGGTACTTTCCTGGATATGGTGTCACATCCTGTAATCACAAAAGACTGATGTGTTAAGGGTTGATAAGATATAATCTATATTATCATAAATTATTTAAGGTAAAACAAAACAATAATTTAATACTGCTTACAAATCAGCTACAGTTTAGTGTCTCAAAGATATAGGCCTATATAAGCAAAACCCTAAATATGGGTGTGGTTCAGCTATACAGCATACACATACACACACACACACACATTATGAATAAAGAATCAAAGCAATTTGGAACAGTCTACTACCAGGATATTTTTATAGTTAATATTGCCAATCTTTGACTGTATAGCAAGAGAGGGATCTTAGTTAGCTAGGGGCTGTAGTTCAGTTAAAGCACATTTGCCTGGTATAGTCTAGGCTCAGAACTCATCAGAAAAAGGAGTAATGTCGTGAGATCATATTGTTGCATTGTAAATAACTGCCCCACCTACTGGTTTAATAAAAAGCTGATTGGCCAGAGGCAGACAGGAAGTGTGGGCAGGGCTGCTAGACTAAGAAAACTCTAAGAACAGGAAGAGCAGAGCAGAGATGCTGGAGAAAGCTGGATGAGTCTCCAGCAGAAGCAGAGGAAAAAAACTGAGATGCTGCTCTAAGAAATGGTCCCAAGCCGCATGGCTGAATAGGACAAGAACCATGGGTTAGTTTAAGGGTAAAGAGTTAGCAATCTACATGCCTGGGCCTTAGGCCGATCAACATAAAATTAATATAAGCATTTGTGTGTTTCTGTGGGTTTGTGGGTCTGCGGATCTGCAGGCCAGAACCTCATGGCAAGGCCCAAAAGTCCAGGCCAGAAACTACAACAGAGAAAAATAAGAATTTTGTTTTTGCTCACAATTAGACTTTAAATCCAGTCACACACATACAAAATGAAAAAGTTACTTTCCCTTTAACTGACACCATAGTGTGATGTAAATAAACATAACTTCTACATCTTTTTTTTTAAATTTAAAGATTTAAAAAATTTACATATCAACCACAGTTCCTCCCTCCTTCATCCCCTTCCACTCACCCTCCCAGTTCCCTGCCCCCCCCCCCTTATCCATTCTTCAGAGAGGATAAGACCCTGCATGGGAAGTCAACAAAGTCTGGCACATCAAGTCTGGCACATCAAGTTGAGGCAGGACACGCCCCCCACCAGTCAAGGCTAAGTAAGGTATTCCCTCAATAGGGAATGGGCTCCAAAAGCCATATACTAGAGATAAATCCTGGTCCCACTGCCAGGGGCCTCACAATCTGCCCAAGCCACAGCACTGTCATCCACATTCAGAGGATCACTCCCACGGATGATCTCCCATGCAGGTTTCCCAGCTGTTATTCCACAATGAGCTCCTATAGCTTGGGTCAGCTGTCTCTGTGGATTTCCCCATCATGATCTTGACCCCTTTGCTCATATAATCCTTCTTCTTCCTCCTCATTGACTGGACTGGGGCTAGGCCCAGTATAGTGCCTATACCTTAACTTTAGGTTATTAAAGCTCTGTCTTGGGTATAATTATTCAGTGAACTATGTTTCACTCTCCCCATATTACTTCCTGCTTGCACTGTTAATGCCTCAACTTTTTATGTTACCACATACGATCCCGGAACATTACCTTGGTGACTGGCATAAACCTCACAGCTGTCCTGGCTCCAATAGCGTAACCTTTTGTACTGGTTGGGATCCGAGACAGGTTGTATGCCAAACCATTCCACTTCAGTGGAAGGAAGCGGGGTAAGGAGGGAGAGGAAAACAAACAAACAAACAAACAAACAAAAAACAACCATCAGCAACGCAATTATAAAACAGACTTCAAAGAGGAGTGAATTTAGAATGTTTCTCTGGGAACTTCTTTGCAAGACATTGCTGTTTTTTTTCTTGTCGATTTATTTTATGCTCAAAACCACACAATTAAACAACACAAGTAACTTTTGCAAGGAGTGTGGCTGGATAGAAGAATATGTTGAATTTCTATGAATTCCAATGATTTCCATCTGCAGAGTCCGGTAACAGCCGACTTTGCTTTTGTGGCAGAGGCAGCCTGAGAACTGAACTAAGCAGAAAGAAACTGACATTAGCTCAGAGGGCTGTCGGAAGTGAAGGTGGAACACGGATTACATAAAAACAAGGCTGGCCTTTAGTGGGGAACAGAAAGGGCCCAACCATGGTCCTTTACATATTGGCTCTACAGCTGGTTGCTGTTGGGACCCAGGGAAAAAAAAGCCACACATAGAGTGATTTTTTTTTTCTACCAGAACATGTGTGTATCCTTTTATAGAAAACCGAGGGTAGGTGAATACTCACATCTGTTGCTTGATAACAGCCAGGGCCCATGTGGGGCGCTCCCCTAAGAGGGAGAAACTTGTTCCCCAACCAAGTTGGGGGGTGGTGATGAGGGAAGAGTTTCCTTTGTTGACTACTCCCAAAGGAGTAATTATCCACCTTCCCTAAAGATCAAGAGGAGAAACTCCAAGTGAGCACGTGGGTGGAGGGAAGCTTGGGGGCAAGTGGATCAGATCGTCGGGCTGACAACTCTTACTAACCAGGAGCAACTCCACGGAGCGAGGGAGCGATCTGTGCTTCCTCCGTGTTCATCCCCCCTAGTCCTCTTACCCGTCTCCCGCTGTCTGCTCTGTAGTCCTCTGCTACTCTCCTCACCTACTCTGCTAAAGCACATCGTGCTCCCTACAAAGTTCGCACTGTGTACTACGTTGCCAAGGCAACCGAGCTGCAGACAGCCAGAGAGGTGGAGCTTAAGGCCCTGAGTGCGCCTGCGCAGCAGATGCCCCGCGCATGGGCTCTGAGGATATTTTAATTCAGCCTCTGGACTGAAAGTGGGGGCCCTGCTAGGCAGCAAGTGGGAAGGCTGCATGGGTGAGAGGGTGGCAAACTGCTTCGTTAACATCCGTGATAAATGCAGTGCTGTAAAGGTAGGGACACGGGGTTCAGGCTGCCCCAGGTCTGAACTACTGGCTCCAAGGAAGCAGAAAACACTCAGGAAGTGTGTTAACGAGTGAGGAGGATGTGCAGCTGAACAGTGGGAGGAGCAGAGGATGGGGGCGAGGTTGAGCTGACAGCTAGGTCCCTATCAAGCCCGTCTTAGACCCATTTTTCAAAATGTGTGTGTGTGTGTGTGTGTGTGTGTGTGTGTGCGCGCAGAGGTGTGGGGGTAGAAGAGTGTAGGGGTGGGTGTAGGTATGGGGCTTCTAAAGGCTAGTGGTTCTCTGTGTAACGTAAGAGTGCACTGGCACGATAGACTACTTAATAATTAAAAAAAATCCTTTAATTTCTAAGTCTCAGTGTCTTCAAGATTCTATTGGTAGGGTTGCTGAGAGTGCAGTGTGGGCTTCATAGCAGTAGACAATGTGAAAGGTTTGCATCACTGAAGGGACAGCTAGTTCTGAGCCCTCTGGTCCTAACACGGGGAATATGTCAGTGTTTGTTAATCAGTTTTAAACTTTGCCCTGGGCAGAAACAAGGACAGCTTTTCACTGTGTTTTAGGCTTTAGTTGTTGTCCAGGTATGGGAGACAACAAGGTACACTGTCTGCTGCCGTTTGTCACTTTAGAGATGATCGTGTACTGTACGTGTGCCTTATTTTACTGATTTATTTAGTTTTAAAGATTCATTTATTTTACTTTATTTTATTTTGTATGTGTGTGTTCATGCACGTCCAATTGCCTGTATGTGTATTACTTGCAAGTAGGTGCTTGTGGAGTTCATAAGAAGGTGTCAGAGCTCCTGGGACTTGTGGGCACTGGGAACCTACCTTGGGCTCTTTGCAAAAGCAGCAATTGGTAGCCACTGAGCTATCTCTCCAGTCCTGTTTCACAGATGAAATGGAAGTGTTTTTTTTTTTTCCTATATGAAAGTTGGCTCCTTTAATTCCAGCTACACAGGAAGCTGAGGCAGAAAGATCATAAATTCCAACACTGCTTTAGCTACAGACTAAGTTCAGTCTGGGTAACTGAGACCTACTTCAAGATGAAAAATGAGAAGATGGTTGGTGATGTTGCTCAGAAACAGATTTCTCAGAATGCATGAAGCCCTAGGTTCATTTCCCAAAGCTACAAAAATGTTTGTATGTATGTAACATATGTTATTGATATGTGAATTTCAAATCAAATTTATAAGATTAATATATGTATTTAAACTTTTGTTTTGATATTAGTGGTCATATAAAGTACGAAATTTAGAAAAAGGCTTTATATAGCTTTCTGTACATTATTTTTGGTTTGAGTATTGGTTTTCTGCAGCGAACCATGAAGATGCCTAACTGCAACCTTTGAAATTCTCAAAAGGAAGAGAGGGCCTTTTGATGATTTTTCATTAATGCCATTAAGCTGACAAGGACCACCTAAAGATCATTTTTGGACTACAAACTACTCAGGACAATTGAATCTACTCTGAAAAGGAAAAAGGAATATGGATATGACAGGATATAAGGGTATAGTATTGAATCTACATTTAAAAAGCAATTACTAGCTTTAAAGAATTTTTATTGGATTGGATTTTTGTATATTGTATACAAATTGTGTATATTGATACAAAGTTGAGATTAATTTTTTTCCTGTACATATATTTCTACTCTCATTCAAGGTATTGTATCTATGCAGCTCATTCAATAATGTAATGCAAAGTCTAGTCCTTAGAAATTATTACCAATGAATTAAGATATAAAGAAATGCAGGTTAATAGTTAGCCATCATATTGAACTTGTAGGCATATTAGGTATGCTTTCAAGATCAAACAGATACATTTTAGATAGGTTGTTGTCACATATTTCAGAGATCTAAGATATTTAAGATATTTTAATAACAAGTTCTTTTTTATTTTTTATTTTTATTTTATTTTTTTTCCTTCTTTATTTTGTATTTATCAAAAAAACAGTAAAAAGAATTTAAAATGCAGAAGAGTTAACAATAACTATACAGAGGATAAGAATCATAAGCATGGCTTATCAAGGGTGGAAATGCAAATAAGATTGCTACACATATATTTTCTTTGTGTTCAGCTTTCCCTCTGAATTTTTTTTCCATCCCTGTATATCCTTATTCAAGGTCTCTTCTCCCTCCCACCACATCTGGTCATTTTTCTTCTCTGCAACTCCCCATCCCCTCCCTGGGCAGGGAGCAGACAGTCCTATGGTCCCACTGACCCATTAATGCTTGGATCAGTCTTCACTCCTGGCCAAATCCAGTTTTGTCCCCCCTCCCTCAAGAGTGAGTCAGGTGTTCCTATAGTTGGACTGGGGTTTGAAGGGTCAGTCCAGGGTGTTTCTGATCCCAAGCTGTTCAGTGGTTGTGGTTTGCTGCTTGGGCATGTTTGACTTTTTTTCTTGTTTGAGACCACTAGTGAGTGAGTACATCCCCTGCTTATCTCTCTGAGTTTGTGAGACTTCGCTCAGGAGGATGTTCTCCAAATCCATCCATTTGCCTGCGAATTTTAGGATATCATTTTTTCTTACTGCTGAGTAGTACTCCATTGTGTAGATGTACCACAGTTTGTTAATCCATTCTTCAGTTGAGGGACATCTAGGTTGTTTCCAGGTTCTTGCTATTACAAGTAATGCTGCTATGAACATAGTTGAGCTAATACCTTTGGAGTGTGAATGTGCCTCTTTAGGGTATACACCCAGAAGTGGTATTGCTGGGTCCTTGGGGAGATTGATTCTCAATTTTCTGAGAAACCTCCATATTGTATTCCAAAGTGGCTGAACAAGCTTACAATCCCACCAACAATGGAGGAGTG
>PVIH01000032.1:0-93385 GCA_004025045.1 Sigmodon hispidus
CACAGAGATACAGTCCACTGGAATCACCGACACTGGACAGCTGTTGAGAATATTTAGAGTCCTGAGATAATAAGGAATCAGGCATCCTTAGACAGTCTTCTGTTGTCCTTTCTTCCCAATCAGAGATTTGTGGATGTGCGGGATAACACCACCACCAGCAATTGTAGCCTTGATCAGAGAGTCCAATTCTTCATCTCCACGAATAGCAAGTTGCAAGTGACGAGGGGTAATACGCTTTACCTTTAAGTCTTTAGATGCATTTCCTGCCAACTCTAGTACCTCTGCGGTGAGGTACTCCAGGATAGCAGCGCTGTACACAGCAGCGGTCGCGCCCACTCGTCCGTGGCTGGTTGTTCTCGATTTCAGGTGTCGATGAATACGGCCCACAGGGAACTGCAAGCCGGCTCGCTGCGAGCGGGAAACCGCCTTTGTCTTGGCCTTTCCGGAGTCCTTTCCAGCCTTACCGCCAGCCATCTCGGAGCGTGCTGAAGATCGGACGATCGAGGAAGAGATGAGGCCAGGCGGACGCACAGCGAGATCCCGGCGCCCACTCCTCCGTCGTACCGCGATTCAAACTGCCCTGAAGTCTAATTTTAAGCGTTTGCAGTACAGCATAGTAAGAAACAGTACTGTGGACAATATTGTCAAGTGTCACTGGAAAGTGAATGAAATGTACTCTCAATAGTGACAAATTACTGCTCCTTCTGATGTGAATTACTACATCAACTATATAAAGACAGATCCGGGTGGTGGTGGTACATGCCTTTAATCCCAGCACTCAGGAGGCAGAAGCAAGCGCATCTCTGTGAGTTCAAGGCTAGCCTGGTCTACAGAGCAAGTTCTAGGACAGCCAGGACTACACAGAAAAACCCTGCCTAGAAAAACAGAAAACAAAACAAAAAAACCTATATGAAGATATGTTGTAAGTGGAAATGGGTGAGTTTAAGCATAACATGGGCCTTTAAAAAGTACAAAATGTTATCACAGGCACTGAAGGGCACGTGGGTCACTGGAGTAAAATAAGTTTCTGGAATATATAAAGTGGGATTCAACTTTAAGACCCAGATGTTGGATAGTCCAAACACACCCAGTCCATGCAGCCTGCAGGCCACACCCCCGTGCCTGCCCCCCCCCCAGCCTCCTTCGAGTAGCCCCCACTCTTCTTTGCCATAGAAACCCAACCAAACAGCCACCCAGGGATGCCTTCCAACCCTTGGACAGTGGTTCATAGGTTTTACTCAATTATAAAGAAAAACTATAATGTGCGGTGTCTTTCTGTACAACATGAATTATCATTGGATAATAAAGGAACTGTTTTGGCCTATGGAAAGCCAGTTATAGACAGGTAGGAAATCCAAGCAGAGATAAGGGAAAAGGGGGGCAGAGTCACTCAGAGATGCTGTGAGCTGCCACTGGGAGATGAACTGCCACCCAAGAGAGCAAGATGTAATGGAACACAGGTAAAGCCACTAGCCATGTGGCAAGACATAGATTAATAGAAACAGGTTAAGTTGTAAGAGGTAGCTGATAAGGAGCCTAAGCCATAAGCCAAACAGCTTGTGACTAATATAAGACTTTGTGTGATTATTTGGGACTGCTGGTCTAGATCTCAAGGCTAGGCTAGACCAGAAACTTCTTACTACAAAACTATCCTGAGATACTAGCTCAAAAAAGCACAGAATTCTAATGTATCCCCATCTCCAGATTCTGGAGAAAGCCCAGGAAAATTAAAACAATCATTCCCATTGAATATGAGGCTCACTTAGTAATATACATAAGGAACCAGGGTATGGGGCTTTCAAAATGGCTCAGCAGTTAAGGGTCCTTGCCCCCAAAACTGATGACATTAGTCCAATCCCTAGGACATACATGGTGGGAGAGAAGACTCCAGAAAATTGTCCTCTAACCTTTACACACACACACACACACACACACACACACACAAAAATGCTGGGATCAAAGGCATGTACCACCATACCTTGTCTACAATTATTATTTATATATCAAAGAAACAGGAAATTTTCAAAATAAATAAGCAAACAGGATGAAAGGAACTCCACTCATACAACCAGTTAGGATTGAAGAGCTTGATATTTATTAGCTTTGTGGGACTGGGATCAAATATTTTCCTCTATGCAAATACCCCAACACAATCTATCTTTAACTGTTATAAAGAGGTAAGCCCACTGACTACTGGACACATAAAAATGAAAGGTGATCATAGTTTTCAGAACCCATAATTTAAGATGTGGATTGGTTTGTTTTCCTATACAACAGTGTTCTAGTTACTTTTAGTGCATTTAAAAACTTACCAGGGGACCTTTTTCCTCTGTTACTTATAAATTAATATATAAAACAAACATATTTGCTACATTAGTAATAAGCCTCAGAATCCGAGGAAACCAGAAGATTCTGAGGAGACAAAGAGCCATAAAAGCCTACTGAGTTCAGTCTGGGAAGGGGAGGACTCACCAAGCCTCCTAAACCACAGTTGGTTTTAGCTTTTGATGCTGCCTTAGAAACGCTTCCTGCTCTGGCTGCCCTGCTGTGAAATGCCACCCTGAAATAACACTCTGTGTATCATGGTGGCATTACAGGCACAGGAGTGTCTCAAGTATTTATCTGGTTCCTTACAAAACTGCTGTTCAGGAACATCTATCAGTTCACAAAATGTTTCTCTAATTGCTTGATCAGATACAAGAGTTTTATATTAAAAAAAAAAAAAAAAATTCTGTAGCAACAAATTAATGGCTCTCCCCAGCATTCCTAACAGCTAAATCACTGAGCTGGTTCTACATTGGGGGGGAGGGGGGAGCGGCAGCGCTGGGCACTTAGAAAGTTCCACAGTTTGTAAAAGGTCACCAAGCCTGAGAGGCATTGTTGTGTTCTGGCCTCGGACTCCAAGTTCCCAGATTTTGGCTCTGGTGTTTATCTCTAGACCTAACAGCACACTCAAGTATTCTACAGACAGGTTAAGAAACTGTGTTGATTTTCCTTTGATGGAGAATACTTTATATTCAGCCAAATCTACTTTTAAAAACACCTTGCCTTTTGTTATAAGTTCCTTATATATCTTTCAGCATGAATTCTGAGGTCATAAAAACCATGAGAATGGGGGTGGTGGTGGGGTAGAGAGGTGGCTCAGTGGTTAAGAGAACTGGTTGTTCTTCCAGAGATCCTGAGCTCAATTCCCAGCAACCACATGGCAGCTCACAACTGTCTGTAACTCTAGTTCCTGGGGATATGACACCTTCACAGCAAAGCACAATAAAGTTAAATAAAAACAAACAAGCAAAAAAAAAAAAAAATCCATGAGAATAGCTAGATGGTAGTGGCCCACGCTTTAATCTCAAGCGTTTGAGAGGCAAGGCAGGTGGATCTCAGTGAGCTGGAGGATAGCCTGCTCCACAGAGTAAGATATCCTGTCTCTAAACAAACAAACAAAAACCATGAGAGGAGAAAGAAATGGAAATTGGGGGGAGAGCACTGCCTGTTCTTAGAGGAGTTCATCTGAACTTGAAGTGCTATAAACATAAGAGACATCAGATTCTGAAGATTATAGAACCTCAGGGGCCAGGGAGACGGTTCAGTAGATAATGTGGTTGCTATTTAGCCTCAGGGACCCAAGTATAGATCCCTAGCTCCCATGTGAGAACTCAGCAGGGTGGCAGGCATCTGTGACCTTAGCTCTGAGGGGAAATGAAAGAGGCAAATTCCTGGGGTGCTCTGGCCAGCCGGTCTAACTAAAAAACAGTAAGCTCAAACAGAGAGGCTTTGTCTCAAAACACAAAGTTGAGAGTGCCAGAGGCTGATACTGCCCTAGATCTCAGGCTTCCACATATCCAGGCACAGATGAGCATACTACCTCCCAAATGCACACACATGTACATACCACATGCATGCACACAGACACATATATATACCACATGCAAACACATGCATCTAATACACACATATACATATAATGCACACACAAAGAAAGAATACAAATTTCTAACAGAATTACTTTAAAATAGTAACATCCTAGTATTGACAACAAATTATCATCATAATATTTTTAAGTCACTAAGTTGGATAAAATAACAAGTTAAATTCACATTACTTAAATCTTTTATTTTTTAATGTATCTTTTGTTTTTTAACATATTTTATATTTCATGTTCATTGGTGTTTTGCCTGCATGTATGTCTGTAGGAGCATGTCAGATCCCTTGAAACTGGAGTTACAAACAGTTATGAGCATACATGTGGGTGCTGGGAATTGAACCTGAGTTCTCCAGAAAAGAAGCCAATGCTTGTAAGCTCTTAACTGCTGAACCATCGCTCCAGCCCATATATATATATATATATTTAAGACACATTAGTGGGTTCTTTTTGTTGTTGGTTTTGTTTTGTTTTGTTTTGTTTTGAGACAGGGCTTTTCTGTGTGACAGCTCTAGCTGTCTTGGAACTTGCTTTGTAGACCAGGCTAGCCTGGAATTCACAGAAACTTGCCTACCTCGGCCTCCTGAGTGCTGGGATTACAGAAGTGTGCCACTGCTGCCCAGAGAAAATTTAAAATTACAAATATGGCTTTTGTAATATCTCATCATTGGACAGTACCAATATGCTTGTTGGGATGTTTCGTTATGAGAATTTCCTGTATGGGTTGTTCAGCTTTAAGCTTGAAGATACTGAGCAAATCCTCCTGTGAAAACAATGTTTTCGAGACCAGGAAGATTTAGAGCTACCACCATCCTTTCATCCTAGATAATACTGCCAGTAATAAAAACTCTCAAGCATAAATCTTACTCACACCATGTAGCTTTGGGGTTTCTTCTCCATTGAGATTTTCTCCAAGTAATAAGACAGATAGTACAGTAGTGCCATAAGGAAGCTGTCAAGGTTTTTATTTCTACAGGGAAATTTAAGATAAAAGACAAAAAGAATTCAACACTCCCGATTTCAAACATTAGGCTTTTCATGAAAAACAGTGACAACACAGTGTAAGAATAAATAGAAATATATGGTTCCAAATCTATCACACAATTAACTTACTATTTAAAATTCGACCATTGTGACGAAGATGTAAAGAACATCTGGAAAAGACTTATTTCTGGGAAGTCAGATGCTAAATTATTAATGTATTTTTTTTTTCACTTCACAAGTATTTGTTCTGTAAGTAATATATTTCCATTGTTTGTAAAATGTACAGGCTGGGCATGGTGGTTCACACCCGTGACCCCAGCAACCAGGAAGATTTCAAATTCCAGGCCGGCCTGGGTTGCTACGGAGAAAACTTCTCCACAGCATAGCCCTGTCTCAAAATGCAAACAAAAGCATGGAAGATGTGAAGTGAAGTTCTCTCCCTCATTCTTTTGTAAATGCCTTACTCCAGAGTGGCCACTTGTGAATACGGGCTGTCCCCAGGCAATCTGCTCTTACCCCTGGTCTAGGACTTTGGAGCGCCTGTGACCTGGGGCCCCTGGGACGTCAGGTATCTATCTCTTCCACACTCTAGTCCAATCTCTGAGAGGATGGCTTGCACGGAGGCGCTGTGTGCTCCTCATCTAAGAATCAGACCTGTTTCTACTCACTGGGCCTGTCCCACTTCTCTCCCCCTTGCAAGAAGAAGAAGGAAGATGTGTCACAGCAGCTTTACCTCATAAATGTTGTGAAAGAGCAGACCCGCTGCATGTCAGTGTCCTGGAGTGAGAGCAAGGCAACAACTGGAAGGAGAGAAGGGGCCAGTTAGTTAAACAGAGACCTCGAGGCACCGGAAGCTAGACGCTGCGTCACAGGAAATGAAAGAAAGCTGCTCACACTTGACGTCATCCAGAGTGACGTTGCCCTGTTGACAACGTTTCTCCAAGGCTTTCGCTGACTTTTCATCCCTTGAGGCAAACCTTTTATCTGTCAACCTGTTTGGAAATATGATAGTCTCAGGTCGTGATTTTGTTGGGTTTTGTTTTTAAAAGATTTTTATTTTATTTATGTGGTGTGTTTGCCTGCTCAGATGTCTGTGCACATTCGTGCAGTGCTCAAGAGGTCAGAAGGTGTTGGATCCCCCAAGTAAAACCATGGTCACTCGTGAGCCATCTTCTTGGTTCTGAGAGTCAGATCTTAGAGGAAGAGCAGCCAGTGCTCTGTCCCTCAGAGAGTATTTTAAAAGATGTAGTTGTATCTAATATATCCTGAGATGAAAGAGGAATTTGCTTGTGGGATAATGATAGCCTGAATGTCATGTATATGTTCCATTTAATGCAGTATTGTTTCAGTGTGCTTTTGAACACTGTAGTTATAGAGTAGAAGCATTCCACTGATATAAAATTTAAACTCAAATAGATCATTTTTGTTGTTGTTTTTGTTATTGTTTCAAGACAGGGTTTCTCTGTGTAGCCCTGGCAGTCCTGGAACTCACTCCATAGACTAGGCTGGTTTCCACCTCAAAAGATCCAACTGCCTCTGCATTCTGAGTGCTGGGATTAAAGGCCTGTGCCACCACTGCTCAGCTTTCAAATAGATTATTTAAATCACTTAATGGGTTGAGAATGTAGTTCAGTAATAGGATGTTTCCTAGAATGTGTGAGGCTTTTATCCCTAGCACTATGGATAGATGGATGGTTGGATGAAATTCTGGTATTACTAGAATTTTTAAACTAAAAAATAAACTGTAACAAGTTTAGTAGCCACATTATTAAAGGAAAGAATGTAACTCTTGCTGTAGTTGAGACACTGCCTGTGTTTCCCTGGATGGGTATTTGTATGGCAACCTAGGAGAACAAGACTGGTATCTCTCTGAGTTTGTAAAGACAAGCGAGTCCACTGAGAGATGGCATGGTTGAAGCGGAGCCACCTTTCTGAAGCCGGACCGTCCATTTCAGCGAAGTGAACTGCCTTCCCCTTCTTGCCTTTCTCCTTGAGCTCTATCGCAGGCTCGAAACTGCAAGGGAGAGGAGGGAACCATTAGGGACTTGACCTCTTCCTGGAGGAAAGCTGATCCCACAGGGCCATAGCTCATGTAGTCGGAAGATGGGCACATGTTAGTACTCAACTCAGGATGTATGTACACATGGAACCGCTGTAAAGAGGCCAATTAGCACCTCCAAATCACATTCAGCTTCTAGAATGTCGCCATGCACAAAACATCTTTGTCTGAACATCCTGTAGGATTGTCACAAAAAAGAAGCTCATAAATGTAGAAGGCTTCCGAAGTTTATTGAGTACTTGTGACCGGCCAGGTACTTTTAGACATCTCATCCTCAAGTCAGCTTTATGAGAAAAATTTTGCTGCCATCATTTTCACACCTGAGAAGATGTGAAGCTTAGAGATTACACAGACAGCGGTAAGGCCAGAACCTCTAGGCACCCAGCACTTCTGTCTCCCAAGGGGGGCCCTCAGGAGCACTGCTCTGGGAAGGTGTCAGCACTTTGCCTGTGTGTGAGCAGTCCCGAGAGGGGCCATCTCATCCTCTATTGTCCTCACTGCCTGGGCTTCAGCCTCATGCTGTAAAGTAGTTCAACAAGTTGTTAGAACTCAGCGAAACCTCTTCCAGGGTGACAAGGTCCCACAACCACATAAGGTTGCTATAAGACAGTAGTGAGGGGCTGGAGAGATGGCTCAGGGGTTGGGAGCACCGTCTGCTCTTCCAGAAGACCCGGGTTCGATTCCCAGCACCCACATGGCAGCTAACAACTGTCTGTAGTTCCAGTTCCAGGCAAAACACCAAGGCAAATAAATAAATAAATAAAGTTTAAAAAAAAAAGGTCTAAATCTTAAAAAAAAAAAAAAGACAGTAGTGAATCTTATAAACAACAGACCATGATAAACAAATATATAGTGAGGCCCTACTATGTGCTAGGAATTTCCATGACCTTGGACAGAAAAAAGATGGTATCTGAGTAGAGCCAATACATAGACTCTCTGGAACACAATGACAAATACAACAGTTTGGGGGTTTATTGTCAGCTACAAATTACTTTTTTAGCCAATCAGAAGCTTTGCTTTTGGCTGGAGAGATGGCTCAGTGGTTAAGAGCACTGACTGTTCTTCCAGAGGACCTGAGTTCGATTCCCAGCATCCACATGACAGCTAACAACTGTCTGTAATTCCAAGATCTGACACCTTTAGACAGTTATACATGCAGGCAAAACACCAATTCACATAAAATAAAAAAAAAATTTTAAAGAAAGAAGCTTTGCCTCTACCCAAAGTTATGTATCTTATGCTTAAATTTAGGCATGCAGCAACAGAAGCACTTTCTCCAAAGTTCATTCACTCTCTAAAAATAGAGACCATTTTTGTTTTGTTTTGGAGTTTTTGAAACAGGATTTCTTTTTTTTTTTTTTTTTTTTTTAAAAAGATTTATTTATTTATTATGCATACAGTTTTGCAGAAGAGGGCACCAGACCTCATCATAGATGGTTGTGAGCCACCATGTGGTTTTGCTGGGAATTGAACTCAGGTCCTCTGGAAGAACAGCACTGGAAGGCAGTGCTCTTAACCTCTGAGCCATCTCTCCAGCCCCGAAACAGGATTTCTTTGCCATAGCCTTGACTGTCCTGGAACTATGTCTGGCCTTGAATTCACAGAGATCTACCCACCTCTACCTCCTGAGTGCTGGGATTACAAGCTTCCACCTCATTTTGAGCCAAGGTCTCCTCCTATTTCTGCCAGGCTAGCTAGCTCGTGAGCTTCCAAGGCAGGCCTGTTTCTGCTGGGTTTACAGATGTGCATGATCACATCATACTTTCCCATGTGGGTTCTGGAGATCTGAACTCAGGTCCTCAGACTTGCATGGAAAGCACTTTTACCTACTGACTATCTCCCCAGCCCTATTCTTTTCTTTTTAATTAACACAATTTAACATGTGGTTACAGTATATAGTGTGGTATTTCAGTGGGTGTACACAAAGTGTAATGATCAAGTCAAGTGCTATGCCCATCACTTCAAGTTTTTATCATTTTTTTTTGTGATGTAAACATTCATAGACCTATCTACTATGATGAGAATATGCAATGATTTTCAACCTACATCTTATTGAGGGACATTTTATTTTTATTTTGAAACAGAGTCTTATGTAGACCAGGTTGGACTTGAATCCTAGGTCAGTTAGGCTGGCCTTGAACTTACTACAGAGCCAAGGCTGGCCTTGACTTCTTCATCTTCCTGTTTCTATTTCCCAAGTGCTCAGATTACAGACATATGCAAACTATAACCTCTGTGGTAGTTTCAATGTAGCTGACCCCATAAACTCACAAGGAAGGAAGTATTAACAGTGTGGCCTTGGTGGAGTAGGTGTGACTTGTTGAGGAACTGTGCCACTGTGGGGGCTGGCTTTGAGGTCTCCTATGCTCATGCTATGCCCAGTGTGGACACAGACTACTTCTACTGCCTGTGGATCAAGATGAAACTCTCAGCTCATTCACCAGCACCGTGTCTGCCTGAACACCACCATGTTCCATAATGGACTAAACCTCTGAAATGGTAAACCACCCCAATTAAATGTTTTCTTTTATAAGACTTTCCATGGTCATGGTGTCTCTTTACAGCAATAGAAACTTTAATTAAGATAACCTCTATTTTCTTTTGTGGTTATTTATTTATTGATTTACTAGCTCAGACTCAATAGATAACATAGGAAGACCTTGTCATGCTTCGTTCTCCCCAGAGCTGGGTTTACTGACATCTACCACCATGCCCAGCTGTGTGCTGGATGACTGACTCAGGGACTGCGTATATGAGGAGAGCACTCTACCAAATGAACTTCGTCTCAAGCTCTACAGCCTGCATGTGAAGTCATAAGGAAAGAAAGAAAACAACATTGTTAAAGGCTATTCAGCAAAACCATTTCCAGAAAGTAGGATTTAATTTTAGTTTTTAGACTTCTCTGTATGGCTTATTACCCATCCATCCTTCACCCCAACACACATAATTGTACTAAAAATGCCTTAAATTTTCTTTTTGTTAAACTTTACCTTCTAAATTCCAGAGTTTTGGTTTCATCTTTCCAGTACCACATTCCTAATCGTAATCCACATTGCTGTAAAATAAAATGATTGCATCAGATGGAACTAAAATTCATACAACCCACATGCCCCCATAAACCTTTAATACTTTCAGCTATTTCCTTGTTAATTGATCTAATTAATCTCATTGAAGATGACATTGGCTTTCTTTTCCTTCCTTTCTTCTTTGTTTCTTTCTTCATTTTTGTTGTTGTTTGGTTTGGTTTTTTGAGACGGGGTTTCTCTATGCAACAGCTCTGGCTGTCCTGTAAGTGGATCTGTAGACCAGGCTGGTCTTGAACTTACAGAGTCTGATAAGATTAAAGGCCTGTTCCCCCACTGACAGTCTCTGATCCTCCTGTCTCTACCTCTCCACTGGGATTACAGACCTGCACGCTATAACTGTTTTATGGGATGCTGGGAAATCTGTATCCAAAACGAGTAGACGAGTGGACGCACACTAGGCAAGGATTCATCCAACTACGTGACACGTAGCCGTCCTTTGTTTTAATTTTATTTTGTGCTTATGGGTGTTTTGCTTGTGTGTCTGTCGGTACACCATGTGTGTAATGCTGGAAGAGGTCATAAGAAAGCATCGATCTCCTGGACCTGCGGTTACCAAATGTCATGAGCCCATTTGTGGGTGCTGGGAATTGAACTTGGCTCCTTTGGAAAACCAATGCTCTCAGTCGCCAAGTCAACCCTTTATTGTTTTGTGTTTTATCCTTTCTATTTCAATAAGGAAAGGGAGAAAGGCTGAAAGGAAAAGAAGTAGGAGAACAGGACAGGAAAAGACAGGAAGAAAAAGGAAAGAAATGTATCGCCAGGCTAGTCACTGCCATTCAGATGATGCCTTACCTTTTATCTTTAATCTAGAGGGTTAAATTAAACTCCCACTAAAAAAAAAAAAAAAAAAAAAAAGGAATAGTCATCCAGGCAGTGGCGGTGATGCTCATCTTTAATCCCTGCACATAGGCATAGGCAGGAGGATCTCGCAGTTCAAGGCCAGCCTGGTCTACAGCATTCCAGGACAGCCAGTGCTACACAGAGAAACCCTGGGTGGGGGGGTGCACTGGTTCTAACGTTGCCTTGACCTTCAGGGACAAAATTTCCCATAGTAGTTGGGGACAAACAGCCTTTCCCCTTTCTGAGTGCAGAGCAGGCCTGTTTCTGACGGTAGGACTACCTATATTTCACAACACAACAACAACAAAAAAAATAGGCTTTCAGGGCTGGACAGATGGCTCAGTGGTTGAGAGCACAGAGCGCTCTTGCAGAGGACCTGGGTTCAGCTCCCAGCACCCACATGGCAGCTCACAACTGTCTGTAACTCTAGCTTCAGGGCAAAACACCACTGCACATAAAATAAAAATAAATAAATCTTAAAAAAGAAAGTAGGCTTTCATAATAATCTACATATCTGCGTGGGAGCCAGACAGAATTCAACATACCTCTCTACTCCTATATTTGGAGGGAAATATGCCCCCATTGTTCTTGACAACCGTGGACACAAGACAGAAGAGCACAGAGTGCGAAGGCCAGGACTAAGACAAGCGTCACCCCACCACCCTGTCAAATCCCGCTGGGCTCCCTGGATGTCCGCTACACCTCCCGCCCCGAGCCCGCTAAACCCCCCGCCGCGCCGAGAGCCGGCCAGGGTCAGCACTGCTGGCCTATCACCAGCCCCGAGAAAGTGCGACCAGGCCACACTTACGTCCAGCCGGGTGGAGGATTGCCCATCGAACTGCTTCCTCCTGGAGTAAAACTCTGGCACCGAGAACATGGTCTCACCCTGAGCATCACACGGTAGTTGCCTGATGGTCGCCTGGGATACGGCCACGCCGCAGCGCGGCTGGCGCCCAAAGGGCGGGGCTTCCGCCGGACAGAGGACCCCAAGCACTTTGCCAGCCTCTACCCCCACCGCTGCCCTGGTCCTGCCAGGGCTTGGCACGGTGGTGCTCCCATGAAACCATCACTGTATGCTGTAATTGGAATAACTAGGTACAGTCCTATAGTAAAGACGTGTTACAAACTGCCATGGTTAGTGCAATGAAGCTGAACATAGGTTGATATGGAGAGTTCATTTAATGGAAAAGACTATGGGCATGGAAATAGAATATTCTGAGCAGTTCTTTTAACTAGTGAAACCTGGTTTTAACCTACGAAAATATCCAAATCAGAGGTCATAGAAAATTTTTGAGTAATGTGTGTGTAGTTGGGGTTACTGCTGCTATAATGAAAAACCATGACTAAAGCAACTTGGGGAGGAAAGGGTTTATTCATCTTATAACTTCCACATCACAATTCATTATCAAAGGAAGTCAGGACAAGAACTCAATCAGGGCTGGAAGCTGGAGGCAGGAGCTGAGGCCATGAGGATGCGCTCACTGGCTTGTGCCTCATGCTCAGCCTGCTTTCTTACAGAACCCAGGACCACCAGCCCAGGGATGATTCCATTCACAGTGAGTGGGACCCTCCTCCATCAAACACTAACTAAGAAAATTGCCTGAAGGCTTGCTTACAGCTCAATCTTTTTATTTTTAATTTTATTTATTGATTTTATAAAATAAAGTCCTTTCCCCCCCATATATATACCTTGCTTTCCCTCCCTTCCCCCTCCCAATCCCTCCCAGTCAGCCTTCAGCCTCCCTCCTCCCCATCCCCCCCATAACCTCCCACAAGGGGGCAAGAAGTCCCAAGATGGATCAGTCCAGCATCCACTCCAGGCAAGTCCGATTTCCTCATCCTAATGTCATGTCTGGGTTACGTGTTTCTCTGGAGGGAATGGGCTCCAAAGTCTGATCCCTCCCCTCAAGGCTCCACATACTGCCCATGTTAGGAGGGCCTTGTTCCTTTTCTTGAAGGTTCCCCAGTGGCTGTTCTTAATTCAGCGAGCTCCCCAGAGCTCCAGCATGCCATCACTATGGGAATTTTCCTCATAAGCCCTATTCCCTTGCTCATATAGACTCTCTTCCCCTGCTCTCAGCTGGACCAGGAGCTCAGCCCAGTGTCAGCCATGTATCTCTGCCTCCACCTCTATTCATTGTTGGATGTAAGTTTGCTTACAGCCTAATCTTATGGAGGCATTTTCTCAATTGAGGCTCTCTCCTCTAAATACTCCAGCTTGTCAGTGACATAAAACTAACCAATATAAACCAGGTGATGATGCACACCTTTAATCCCAGCACTCAGGAGACAGAGGCAGGTGGAGCTCAGTGAATTCGAGGCCAGCCTGACCTACAAGGCGAGTTCCTGGACAACTTGAGCTATCTCTGTTATATAGAGAAATCCTGAGAAATAAAAAACAAACCAAAACAACAAAAATAAAAACCTAGCCGGAACAGTGTACAAAGCACTGGCCGTAATAAGTATTCAAAATTAGTGTTGCTCAAAACAGAAGAACAAGTTGCTCATTGCTGATGGATATTCAGATGAGTTTACGTTCTTTAGGCCACTAGCCTGTTCTTTTTGCAGTTAAACTGATAGGCAGATTTGGGTTATTTTCCTCTTCCAATATAAGCAATGCTAGATGAAGAGGCAGGTGGTTGAGAATGCCTAATGAGTCAGCTTTTGTATCCCCACAGCTGACTAGACACGAGATGCGCAGTAAATAGCCAAGTATATATATGCCTGTAAACTTTACAATTACAGCAATCCGCTTGTCACTGCCTGCTCTAATCTCCCAGTGGTCCAGTTGCTGGTTATGGCAGTCTAAAACTGTAATCAATAAATTCCTGTCTAGCCACTGGAGTCACTTCTACTTATTGACCCAGTTAACTTAAATGCATTGAAACCCACCTGGACACCTCCAAGCTAGTTTGAGGCTAAGGGCCAAAAGGGCTTACTTACTGAAGGAAAGAGAATATAATAACTATCCCAGATGCCAAGAATTATTTAACAACCAGAATCTACAACTTGGAGTGGAGTGAACCAGGAGAAAATGAAATAAAGTTCCAGAAAAGATGAAGACCAAGGAATCTAGCTACTCTGCAATCAATAGAGAACATAAGAATAACCCTCTTCAAGTAGCTCACTAAATGCATTAAGTGCTAACAAAACACGAAAAGCTTTGTAGACCTTACCATCTCTTACCTCAGGCTAAACTAAAGTGAAATGAAAACCCTGAGAAATTAAAAAATTATTTAAAATTAACATGCACAGCCAGGCATGGTGGTGCATGCCTGTAATCCCAGCACTCTGGAGGTGAGGTGGAGGTCAGCCTGGAAGCCTCATGGTGGAAGTGAGAGCTCACTGCAGAAAGTCATTCCTGTCATTCATATGCATAGGGACCTACACAATAACAGTGCATTTGAGAGTATGTAACACAGAACAAAGTCTCTGGTCCCAGAATTTTAGGCCTGGCATTAACTAGATATACAATTTATACTGGGTGTGGTGGCATATGCCTTTAGTCTTAACAATTAGGAGGCAAAGGCAGGCAGATCTCTGTGAATTCCAGGCCAACCTGGTCTACATTGTGAGTTCCAGGACAGTCCGGGCTATATAGACACTGCCTAAAAAAAAAAAAAAAAAAAAAAAATCATATTCTTATTTAGTGAAAAAGTCATAAAGATAGATTTTCAGTGTTGTAATTTTGCCCATGAAAGAAATGAACAATGTTTGAGGTGATCGTGATGGGGCATGCCCTAATTCCAGGGCCGGAGAGACTAGAGCTGGAAGACTGGAGTTCAAAGTCAGCCTGGGCTACATAGCAAGTTAGATGCTAAAAACAACACAATTGTGAAGCCAAATATTGTAAACATTCTGGCTTATTTTTCTAACCTTCAGTTTTCAATGAACCTGTTCCACACTGACAGTGGTGACGAAGAGTGTCCAAGGCGTCTTCTTGATTTGTTCTAAAGAAAAGACATGTTAGGTGCTTAAAGATGGCTCAAGTGGTTAAGAGCACTGGCTGCTCTTTCAGATGAACCTAGTTCAATTCCCAGAAACCACACGGTGGCTCACAGCCATCTGCAATGGGATCTGATTCCTTCTAGTGTGCATGAAGACAGAACACTCACGTATATAATTTTTTTTTTTTTAAAAAAAAAGAGAGGACATTTTAAAACTAAGTACTGTCCCACTAAACCAGAAACACATATGTTTTAAAAATAGTTATATTCCAAGAGTCATACCAAGAATAAAACTGGCTGGGCATCGGTGGCACACACCTTTAGTTCAAGCACTCAACAGGCAGAGACAGTTCAAGGCTAACCGGATATACAGAGTGAGTTCCAAACTGTCCAAGACTACACAGAGAAATCGTGTCTCAAAAACAAGACAATATAGAGCATAAAAGAATAAAATCAGATTCTTTCAATGACTTGTAATTTTTACTCAGGAATGAAACTTTGTATGTGATTTCTAATTGAGAACATTTACTCATATGCCTATTTATGCATTAAGCATACAAAAGCAATTGAATATTCCCACTCTTTTTTAAAATTCATTTTTATTATTTTAATTGATGTGTGTGTATTATATGCACATGAATATAAGGGCCCATCAAGGCCCTATGTCAGATACTCTGGAGCTGAGGTTATAGACCCTGGTAATCTACCTGATGTGGGTGCTGGAAATTAAGCTCAGGTCCTCAAGAAGGGCAGTATGTGTTCTTAACTACTGAGCCATCTCTCCAGACCTTCCTACTCTTTTTTGTTTTTGCTTTTTGAGACAGAGTTTCTCTGTGTAGCCCTGGTTATCCTGGAACTCTGTAGACCAGGCTGGCCTTGAATTCATAGAGATCTACCTGCCCCTGACTCCCAGTGTCAGGATTAAAGATGTGTGCCACAACTTCCTGGCCACCTCTCTTACTCTTATTTCTTAATCCTACTATACATATTGCTTTAGCAATGGTCTTGATATATGGTTATGAGTTCAAATCTTTACCCACATTCATTTATGTGTACATGTGTGTATCTGGAGTACCAAGGACAACTTATGGGAGTTTTCTCTCTCCTGTGATGCAGGGCCTGAGGATGGAACTCAGATGGTCAAGGTTGGCCTGTTTTTAATTTCCAGTATCCAAAGGCAAGCGGAATATGCTTTACAACACAACTTCTGCAACCTACAATTTAAAGTGAGAATGTCTATGTGCCTATCCACTTAGCTTCATAGAAGATTTTATTTCACACAGATGTTCAGATTGTACTATTTAAGATTGATAGCTATGGGCTGAGGATGAAGCTCAGTTGGAAGCATGCCTGTTTAGCACAATGCTTAAAAGTGAGAGGCTAGTGCAATGGCTCAGTGGGAAAAGGGGCTGGCTCAGAAGCCTGAGTTCAGTCTCTTGGACTGTGTGATAGAAAGAGAGCTCTTAGGTTGTCTCCCGACCTCTGCATGTGCACCATGGCAGGAATGCAAACACACATGCACATAATACAACTGTCATTGAAAAAATGACTAAGGCTGGAGAGATGGCGCAGTGGTTAAGATCACTTTGGTAGAGGATCCAGTTTCAATGCCCGACACCAACATGGTAGCACACATCTGTCTATACCTGCAGTTCCAGATCTGAGGCCCTTTTCTAGCTTCAGTGGGTACCAGACATATACATGACGTAGCTATACAGGCAAAACACTTACATAAAAAATTTAAATATAAAAACTTCAGTATCAATAATTCTCAAAAAATGCTTCTCCTTAAGCCTTCATTGCATATTGAATGTGTGACATATTAGAAGTTCTATTAAGTTTTATGTAAGTAACAACATCTCCTAAGGTACTTACAAGTTTTAATGCCTTTCCATTACACATACAAAATTCTATAAGAAATTTAAAGTGAGATTTTTTTTCAAAATGTCATATATCTCAAATAATGTAATTAAACATTATCTTATTTTGACAGTTTATCTTCATTTATTACCTCAAAACAGAAACAAAGTAATCAGATATTCAGATACAAATGTGCCTGTTTTTTAAAACTGCTTTTTTTAGCCTTTAGCTTTCTATTAGTAAACATACTGCATTTGTTTTAGTCACATCAGCTACTACTTGTAAGTTCAAACGATGGTAGCTATTCCTGGAACTGTAACGTAACCCATCCTGAGAGCAGGCATTGTTTCCACTGATATTTGACCAGGGCTGGCCTAAGGGTTAGAAGGAGCCCCCAGCTCTTCTAGTTACAGTTTCAATTAACTCTTGGAAACACTAAATAGTAACTTTTAGTTTCATTATATTAGTAATATTCAAATCTAGATAAATTTGAGAAGATAAAATTAAAAATTTAGAAGCCTACACACACACACACACACACACACACACACACACACACACACAAAACACAACCTAACAGAAAATGAGACATCTAACACATCGAGGTTGGTGTAATAGAGAGTGGCCGGAGGTCAGACCATAGTAACATTGATCATTGAGACTTTAGAAATCTCTTCTAAAGTGAGGCCTGAACTAATTTTCACTTGAGGAAAAGTCTTATTTGAAATTAGAGCAGGGATATTTTCATCAGAGGTCTGGAGACACTGAGTGCTCAGCTTGCATGAACAGGTGCCAAGTTCAATATCGCCTTCTGGTCCCCTACTCCCCAGGGCAGGAAAAACAAAACAAACCCTGAATTCATAAAGGATTAATAAAGGAGCAATATAAAGAATATTGTCCTGTAAAACTCATGTAAAAACTCACTTTAAGGCCTTTAATCCTAGCACTTGGAAGGCAGAGGAGGGTGGATCTTTGTGAGACCAGCCTTGTTTACATATGAGTTCCTGGACACCCAGAACTGCGCCACTGCCACTGACAGAAGTGGTGGATGGCACACACCTGTAATCCCAGTATTTCAGAGGTGGAAGCAGGATCAGGATTTCAAGGTCATCCTCAGTTATACACTGAACATCAGGTTAGCCTGGGCTACTTCAGACACTGTCTCAAAACCAAAACCCAAATCATTCTAAAGCCATTAGGATCAGAGACCTTTATCAAATGTGTATGTGATGGTCTGTGCAGCCTTGTTTCCTGGGAACTTTCATTAGTGTTACACTAGCTTGGATCGGTCTACCTTCACATTTGCAAAGTCTGAAGTAATCTTTGAAAATTCTCTGAGTATTTTGAATTTCACAGTTGCCCATTTATCTTTCCTCCCCTACCTAAGAGAAGCTTGCTATAAGAT
This sequence comes from Sigmodon hispidus, assembly GCA_004025045.1. NCBI lineage: Eukaryota > Metazoa > Chordata > Mammalia > Rodentia > Cricetidae > Sigmodon > Sigmodon hispidus. The sequence goes on from PVIH01000032.1 coordinate 18,104, forward strand.
CTATCTATTCATAAGGGTCAACTATAATGTGAAGGTCATTACCAAAACCCCATAGCCTTAGATTGTTTCCTAATTTTTAAATTAACTTATACTATTATTCCAAAAATAAATCTGTGAATAATGGACTCACTGAAAAACAGCTTCCAAAACTCACTAGAATTTTAAAAAATAATATGAAGCAAATTTCTATCATGTTAGGAAGATAATAAAATGCCTATATGCTGTTAAAACTATGCACTTTTAAATCAACTACCAAATTTCTCCCAAGTTCCCCTTAAAGAAACTTTTATAAACATAATTCCACTAAAAACTAAATAGCTTAGCCAGTAAAGGCACTTGCTATCAACCTGAAAATCTATCCTGGGGACACACATGGTGAAAAGAGCCGCTCACACAAGTGTCCATCCCCAAATAAACAAATGTGATGTTAAAAAATAAACTATAGCCATTAGTTATGAAAGCTCTAAGACTTTCAGATCAGAAAGGGAACCACTTCCCAAGTAATTACAGCTGCCAAACAGGTTCTTACAGAATTTGCCCTAAGTTTGGCAGCTGAGTTGTTTTATGGGAAGTTAAAGCAAGTTTGAGCAGACTTGAACTCACCATTAAACACTTTGAAAACTTGTCTGCTGGCTCTTGTATCAGGACCCAAGTCACAGAGTGCCTGCTTCCACACTCCCTTTGGCTGTTATAAGAAGATGCTGTCATTTTTGTTATTGTAGAGAAAAACTGGTTTTTGTCAGGACTATGGAATAGCCTGTGCTTTCCTGTAACATTTAGGTAGGGCTTTGTGTGTGTGTGTGCGTGTGTGTGTGTTGTTGTTGTTATTGCTTTAAACTTGAATACTAAGGCTAGGGCTTAGGTCTCTGTATGCTAAAGGGGGGGGGTGGTGTTTACCAAGATTCTTCACCCCTTGGATTGTTGGTGATTCGGAGGCAGGAGCTTCATCTGAGAATTAGAGAAAACTGGATTAGATAAATTTCACAGCATACCAATTTAAAGACCAATGTGAGTAAAACATGGGAAGAAGAAATTGAAAACTCCAGACAGCAATTTTGAGATCAATTTCAGCTTTACTTTAAATTTGCACTCATGTGTTTACAGAATATACCTGTCTTTAAAATTACTGCAGTGTTTACTTTCATCTCATAATAGTACATAAAATAAACAATTCAAGCTCCTCTGTATTTAGTGTTTCCAAGCTTCCACAGGACAGGTGTGCAAACATCAGCTTTCCCATTTCGAGCAAATTTCCACGTACAAACTAAGCTTAACCAAAAAAAAAAAAAAAAAAAAAAATGCTCAAATCAGCAATCATTAAATGCATTAAAGAGAAACCTCCTTTTTTCCCCAAATCAAACTTTAGAACTAACCTTTTGTAACTAAACTAAGTTGTTGCACCTTTCCTTTCATATGCATGCACCAGGCTATAGACTTCCAACAACAGATCTTACTTGGCACGAGGACATTTCAAAGAAACCAAAACAAAAGGGGGAGAGTAGGGGAGAAAAGAAAGGAAAGGAGGTTTCCGCGGACTGCAGCGCAAGCTTAGTTAGTCCACTTCCTCGATGGTGGGTCCTCCGGAGCCGCCGCCGCCTCCGCCGCCAGGACCGCCTTGGTAAAGTTTGCTGATGATGGGGTTGCACACTCTCTCTAGCTCTTTCTGTTTGTGTTCGTATTCATCTTTCTCTGCCATCTGGTTTCGGTCGAGCCAGCTGATCACCTCCTGACACTTGTCGAGGATCTTGTTTTTATCCTGCTCGCTGATCTTGCCCCTCAGTTTCTCGTCTTCCACTGTCTGCTTAATGTTGTAGGTATAGGACTCGACTGCGTTTTTGGCCGCCACGCGATCGCGATTAGCTTCGTCTTCGGATTTGTACCGCTCTGCCTCCTGCACCATACGGTCAATGTCGTCCTTGCTCAGACGACCTTTGTCATTGGTGATGGTGATTTTATTTTCTTTACCGGTGCTCTTGTCGGCAGCGGTGACGTTAAGGATGCCGTTGGCATCGATGTCGAAAGTAACCTCGATCTGGGGGACCCCACGGGGTGCTGGGGGGATCCCAGTCAGGTCGAACTTGCCCAGGAGGTTATTGTCCTTGGTCATGGCCCGTTCGCCCTCGTACACTTGCACCAGCACGCTGCTCTGGTTGTCTGAGTAGGTAGTGAAGGTCTGTGTCTGCTTGGTGGGGATCGTGGTGTTCCTCTTGATGAGTGGGGTCATGACACCGCCAGCTGTTTCGATGCCAAGAGACAATGGAGTCACATCGAGTAACAGCAGATCCTGCACATTTTCGGACTTGTCGCCGATGAGGATAGCCGCCTGCACAGCGGCGCCATAGGCCACCGCTTCATCGGGGTTGATGCTCTTGTTCAGCTCCTTGCCGTTGAAGAAATCCTGCAGGAGCTTCTGGATCTTAGGAATGCGGGTGGAGCCGCCCACTAGCACGATCTCCTGGATCTGGCCCTTGTCCAGCTTGGCGTCGCGCAGAGCCTTTTCCACCGGCTCCAGGGTCCCTCGGAAGAGGTCGGCATTGAGCTCTTCGAAGCGGGCGCGGGTGATGGATGTGTAGAAATCCACGCCCTCGTAGAGCGAGTCGATCTCGATGCTGGCCTGCGTGGAGGAGCTCAGGGTGCGCTTGGCGCGCTCGCAGGCGGTGCGCAGCCGGCGCACAGCGCGCTTGTTGGGCCCAATGTCCTTCTTGTGTTTGCGCTTGAACTCCTCCGCCAGGTGGCTGACCATACGATTGTCGAAGTCTTCGCCACCCAGGTGGGTGTCGCCGGCCGTGGACTTCACCTCGAAGATGCCATCCTCGATGGTCAGAATGGATACGTCAAAGGTGCCACCGCCCAGGTCAAAGATGAGCACGTTCTTCTCGCCACCTGCGCAGCCCTTCTTATCCAGGCCATAGGCGATAGCCGCTGCCGTGGGCTCGTTGATGATGCGCAGTACATTGAGTCCCGTGATGGTACCCGCGTCTTTGGTGGCCTGGCGCTGCGAGTCGTTGAAATAGGCGGGGACAGTGATGACTGCGCTCTGCACCTTGCCTCCCAGGTAGGCTTCGGCGATCTCTTTCATCTTAGTGAGAACCATGGAGGAGATCTCTTCCGGGAAGAAGGTCTTCATCTCCCCTTTATATTCCACCTGCACTTTGGGCTTCCCACCCTCGCTCACCACTCTGAACGGCCAGTGCTTCATGTCTGACTGCACCGTGGCGTCCTCGAACTTACGCCCGATCAGCCTCTTGGCGTCGAAGATGGTGTTGGTGGGGTTCATGGCCACTTGGTTCTTGGCGGCGTCGCCGATGAGGCGTTCGGTGTCGGTGAAGGCCACATAGCTGGGGGTAGTGCGGTTGCCCTGGTCGTTGGCGATGATCTCCACCTTGCCATGTTGGAAGACCCCCACGCAGGAGTATGTGGTGCCCAGATCGATGCCGATAGCCGGGCCGCGGGCGGACATCCTTACTAAAATAACAAAACAAAAACCAGGCACAGCGACGTTAGGACGAGAGTCAGGAGAGGCAAGCCGGGACCCTAGCCAACGGTCGCCTTACACAACCATCCACGAGCGCTACCAGCATCACCCTGCTCGCTGGGCTGAGTTCCCGGCTCTTATAGTCGCCCTCCTGCCTTCTGGAAACTCTCAGAGCCAATCCGCCCCCGGGACCGCCCGCACCAACCCGTCCAGCGCACCCACAGGCTTGCCTGGTCGGAGTGACCAGCCGGCGGTCCAACAGATATCTAGATGGGTGAGGGGCGGGTCTCCGGCCCCGGGCGGGGAGACTGACGGGCAGCCGTTATGCAAATGAAGCCCCGCCCAGTGCCAGCAGCCGCTTGGGGGCGTTAGGCTCGCGCAGAGGGAGCAAGGGAGTAAGCCCGCTCTTAGCCCTTTCTAAAGCTTGATTCGTTGACATCTTTTAGATTGGCAGGCCAGATGTCCAATGAGAGCGCGGAACCCTAGGAGGGTGTGGTCGGTGGGGCACGGGGCGTGGCGCGCGGAGGCAGCGCGGAAGCAGAGCTGGTGTCGGGGAGGTGTAAGTGGGGTTCGGTGTCAAGGGTTGCCATGGACCCAGCTCCCCCCCGGGCTGAATTCTTTCTGGGGCTATTGCATCAAATAAAGAACGGCTGGGACCGGCTTTCGCCTTCCCCTTCCCCGTGGCTTCTGCAGCGGGGACAGGAGCTGGGTGTAGGGCGGTTCCAGGGCGGGGACTGTCAAGTCCAGCGGATGCGAGTTTTTCCATCGCGCACTTTGGCCGGTGCGCGACGGGGGAAGGCTGCGCAGTGCATCCCCGGGAGGCGCGCGACTTCGCGGCCCGCGGGCCTCCTTGCTCGGCTCCGCAGTCCCCACTCGGCTTTCCCCGTTTTCTCTTTCAAGAGCCTTATCGGCCGTTTTTGGCTTCAAGCCCGTACGGTGATAAGCGAAAGTTACCATCTGACTTCCATCCCCGCATAAGAGATCTGGCTTAGGAACTTGTCATTTTGCGACTGTGCCGGGTTGAATGTGCCTTTTTTCCTACGAAGAAGTTAAGTCGGAAGCGCAGACTTGTGAAAGAAGGTAGATGAAAAAGGGCCAATATCTTTTCGCTCTTGTGTAGACGGGACTTGACAGTAATTGGGGAAAGTGCTCTCTGGCACGAGGTGGGTGGGCAGAAGCTGGCTTCTGTAAAGGGACTCCTGGAAGAAAACGAGAGCTTTAATGTAGAGCCACCGCTGCTTCGCCTTACGGATGGGGAGCTGAGCAGTCAATCATCCCCAAAAACTTTAACACACGCCTAGTATGAGATGAAAAAAAATAAAGGAAACGGTCCATCCTTACCTTAGGCCGTGGTGTGATATAGGGGGTAAATAAATTCAAGAGATGTGCTGAAAGAGCACAGGGCAGGGGCACTGGAAAGTGTCAAGGAGTACATCTCCCAGGAGGTTACATGCTTAAGTCCTGCCCAGGAGAGTAAAAAAGACATTCTGTTTTCAAATTGAGGTGTTGGAGTGGGGGCAGCGATGAGGGTAGAGGCGTTCTGAATTGAACATTGGGGTCAGGATATGTTCATCAGGTTTTTTGTACTGTTGAGATTTTTTGTTTGTTTTCGAAGCTTCAGGAGAGACCCGTCATTTGAAACTGGCTAGTACATTATGTTAGACAGTAATGAAGAAGAATTTTTCTGTAAGAAACACAAGTTTTCTATGTCCAAAAGGTAATGTTTACAGAAATCCTTAAGACTTTTAAAAGATTTTTTTTGTTTGTTTGTTTTAAACTCTGTGTGTCAGGGGACATGTGCAATGTGGTGCAGATGCCTGCAGAGGCCAGCGTTGTTAAGGGCCCCTAGAGTTAATATGGGTTGCAAGCTGCCTGACATAGGTGCTGGGAATTGAACCCCAATCCTCTGGTAGAACAGTAAGTGCTCTTAACCTCTGAGCCATCTCTCCAGCTCAGAATTCTTTAACTTAATCAGGAAAAGAAATTTAAAGATTCTTTTATTTATTTCTATATGTAATTTTTAGTTAAAGAAAAAAATTTGCCACTGATATCTTCATCTCATTGGTTTAGCCAGCTTAACTACAATTTTCTATTTTCCATGAAAGAGATTAAAGAAAAATTTATGGTTGTGAGCCAAGCCTTTAACGGCTGAGCCATCCCTCCAGCCCGTAAAGAAAAATTTGAAATAGAAAAATTATTAAAAAAAAATGTCAGACCAGGCATGGCGGTACATGCTCACATAGCCGGCATTGGGGAGGCTCAACCATAGGAGGAGGTCCAGGGGAGGGTGATGGAGTGTCCTAACTATTCTTGCAGGGCCCTGGGTTCAGTTCTTCCCACACACATTGTGGCTCACAAACACAGGGAGTATCACCCTTTTAAGACCTCCTAGGGCTCTGTACTCGAGTGCATATAAACTCACAAAGGCAAACACACATATACATAAACAAAAAAGCAGATGGTATGTATACATATAGACAAAACTTTTATTATATTCTTATTAGAAATTTTTTAAAAAAGATTTATTTATAGGTCTGGAGAGATGGCTCAGCAGTTAAGAGCACTGACTGTTCTTCCAGAGGACCTGAGTTCGATTCTCAGCAACCATATGGCAGCTAACAACTGTCTGCAATTCCAAGATCTAACACAGTTATACATGCAGGCAAAACACCAATTCACATAAAAAAATAAAGTATTTTGAAAAGATTTACTTATTTATTATGTATTCCGTATACAGAAGACGGTACTAGATATTATCATAGATGGTTGTGAGTCACCATGTGGTTTCTGGGAATTGAACTCAGGGCTTCTGGAAGAACTGTCAGTGTTCTTAACCGCTGAGCCATCTCTCTAGCCCTAGAAAATATTTTTTTTTAATTTTTACTTTTTTAAAAATGTGAATTGGTGTTTTGCCTGCATGCATAACTATATAACGGTGTCAGATCCTCTGGAAGAACAGTCAGTGCTCTTAACCACTGAGCCATCTCTCCAGCCTGAAAATATTTTTAAATGGGATCTTTAAAAAAAATAAATAAATAAGTTAGTGGGCTGAAGAGATATCTCAGCAGTTAAAAGGACTTGCTTTTGCAGAAGACTTAGGTTTAGTTCCCAGCATCCACATGGGGGCCCAACAACCATCTGAACCCCCAGTTCTCAAGGATCCAACAACCTCTCCCGGCCTCTGAAGACACCACACATGGTTTGTTCTCTCCGTACACCTTGAGGGAAACAAGACTGAGGGCCAGCAGTTCTGAACCTCTTCCTTACAGAGACCCACGGAGCGTCAAGGGGATGAGGCTCTTTGCGAAGTAGCCGTGTTGTACCTAATACAGTCTCTGCAAACAAATCTTTTCGCCTCTCACCACATTCATGTCTACAGCCTTCTACAGTGACAACAGCAGTTATACCTGTGTTTTTATTAGCTATATTTTTCTGCTTTCACTTTCAGCCTGTCTTCATGTTTTATACCATACATGGTATCTTGAGCCTATTCCACAAAGATACAGTAATAACATTTTTATTTTAAGTGAAACCTCTTCAGTCAGAACATTTGCCTATATTCATTTTGTTGGTATCTTTTACATTTCCTTTGTATTATTTTAAAACAGGCATTTTTTTTTCCTTTTAGAACTCAAAATTCATTAAAAACACAGTTCAGGTGGGTGTGGTGGCACATACCTCTAAATTCAGAATGAAAAGGCAGGAGGATTATTACATAGTGAATTCCAGGCCAGCTTGAGCTATAGATTGAAATAGTAAACCCAAAGTAAATGCATAATTAAAATCACAGTCCATTAAAAATGATTACATCAGCAAGTTTTGACCAGATAATATGTGTTATCAGTGGTGTAGCAAAACAGACAAACCCTACCAAGACTGCTCACTGCCGAAAGTTTCCTGGAGGAGTATATGGTAGTGTTTCTGTGTTCATCTTGAAGAAATCATATCCTTTATCTACTATTAATTTGTGGGTTTATCATAAGGAGATAATAGAAAGTGCCTGTGTTATATATGGTGGCCCCAGTAAATAGGAAATGGCTTAAATGCTGAACACAAAAAATCGATTACATACATGCACATGGTGAATTATGCAGCTATAAAATTAGGAGTTTGGTTATTTTTTTTTTGAGACAGTCTTTTCTCATAGCCTTGGTTGTCCCAGAACTCAAACTCACAGAGATCTGCCTGCCTCTGCCTCAAGTGCTGGGATTAAAGGTGTGTGCTCAGCTAGTCACAAGATCTTTAGAAAATAATGGTAGACTAGAATTAACACCTGGAAACATGCACATTTACCATCATATGCTTCTTTTATTTTTAAAATGATTTATTTATTATATATACAGTGTTCTGCCTGCACATTGTAAGAGGATACCAGAACTCATTATAGATGGTTGTGAGCCACCATGTGGTTGCTGAGAATTGAACTCAGGACCTCTGGAACAGCAGCCAGTGCTCTTAACCTCTGAGCTATCTCTCCAGCACTCCCCTCCCTTTTATTTTTTTAAGATTTTTTTTTTTATGTGTGTCTGTGTCTCTGTACCGCGTGTGTGTGCCAGTCCCTACAAATGTCAAAGAGGGTATTGGGTCACCCGAAGCTGGGGTTATAGGTAGTCCTGAGCCGCTGGAGGTAGATGTTGGGGACTGAACTCAGATCCTCTGGAAATGGAAAGTCTGGGAGCGCTCCTAACTGCTAAGTGATCTCTCCAGCCCTGTTTACGAGATTTTTAATAACATAGGAAATTGCCTTTGATATAATGAAGTGAAAAAGAAGATACTCAGCTTCTGTATGCTTTTGAACTCTTTATTGTGTGAGCTTATGCCAGCACAGACTGTCTGTCTCTCTCCTCCTATTCCTTTGAGACAGACTCTTGCTGAACCCGAGGCTTTCAGTTGTTTGTGTAGGCTGGGAGTCAGCAAGCCCAAGCCATCATCCCTTTCTGATACCCAGAAAGAGCTGGAGTTAGATGTGTGTGGGGTTTACCCATCCTGTTACATCATGCTGGGATCTGAACTCTGCTCCTTTTGATCATGCAGCAGCTATTCCTAAACATTGAGCTATTTTACCAGCTTTTACATCTTATTCAATTAGAAAAATTCTATGTATATGAAAACCACGCCAGAATTTAGATGACAGGGTTAGCAGTAATTGTTTTATTATATTTTTACAATTTTTTTTTGAGACAGGGTCGCACGTGGTCCAGGCTGACCTCAAACTCCTTACCTTCTCCCAAGAGCTAACATCATAAGCAAGCACCAACACGCACAGTTTATTCATGTAAGGATCAAACTAAGGACTTCATGCATGCCAGGCAGGGTCTCTGTCAACCAGCACTTCCTCCCCCCAGCCCCGCCCCTTCAGTTGATTTTTAAAATAGCAATTAACATTCAAGAGAAAGTTTACCAGCTCTATTGCTTACATAAAATCAGTACTGATTTCCAACAGGTAAAATCCATTTACCAGATCATACATACATACTAGACTGTTTTCCAAAAAACTTTTTAATCCAAAGACTAAATTTTCAGAGTAGTCAAAGAATCAAGAGCTTTGACTTGCTGTAAACAGTTCAATTAATGCCTAGTAACCGGAAAACTATCTGGAACACAGTAGTAATTCTTAGCTGTGTGAGTTTTGGTTTTGGTTTGGTGTTGGAGATTAAACACAAGATTTCATGTATACAAAGCCTATAATGCACTTTATCTCTGGGCCATATTCCCAGCCCATTCATTGTTTATTATAAGTTACCGAAAGCACAATATTTCCATTTGCAAACAACTTCATCTTTCTCCTGTGTAGGAAAAAAAAAATCTTCTTATTCATTTCTCTATCAAATGATACTGCAGAGACTAACAGTTGAAACAGATTAACATCTGAAAATACCTGCACTAGAGATCCAGACCTAATGAGGCCCAAGATAGTGTGTGCAGGTGTCAGTTGGTATTATCGTACAAGATAAACTGTCCCAAGTCCTTTTAGTCACACACAGGCTTAGCCTTCACTAAGGCTGGGATTGTTTTGAGGAGGCCTGAAGAGAAGCAGAGTAACAGCTTCTAATCTGAGGATGTATGAGCAGACTGGAGTTCAACCAGTGACTGCGTTTACTATCTCTATAAACTATGCCATTTTATAACTTTTGTTTTTTGTTTTTAAAGACAGGGTTTCTCTGTGTAACGTCCCTGGCTGTCCTGGAACTCACTTTGTAGATCCAGCTCAAGCTGGCCTCAAACTCACAGATCCACTTGCCTCTGCTTCCCTTGCACTGGAATTAAAGGCATGTGCCACCACAAATTTTCTAATTCTTTAAGATGCCTCCACACCTTTGGGACAGGGTCTTGCTATATGACACTGGCTACCATGATCCCATCTCTAGTGTCCTGTTTTGCTTTTCCCCCTGAGACATGCTTACTTTGTGTGAGTACCTGTGCACATGGTCAGAGGGCAGCTTGAGAGGGTTGGTGTACATGTGGTTTTGGGGGAATCAAAGTCGGGTCTTTAGGCTTGGTGGCAAGTGCCTCATCAGCCCTAAAGTACTCAGTCTTAAGATAATTCTCCAATTCCTTGTCCCTACTGGCAGGGGTGGGGGGTGGGGGGAGATCACCACTTGTTTTGAGTCTTAAAAATTTGTCTTGTTTGCTATGATGATTTAAACCTGTAATCTCAGAACTCTGTAAGCACAGGCAGGAAGAGCACCACCAGTTTTGGGCAGCCTGGGCTACAGAGTGAGACCCTGTCTCCAAAAACAGCAAAACAGGTTAGTCTTAAATTCAACTAAACTGAAGGTATATAGTAAGATGGGCAAGGAGACTGCCATGTCCCCTATGGACAGCTAAACACCTGGCCTGCAACAGATGCTTTCTGAGAGGTGACCAGAAGCTGCAGGCAGTCTGCCTTCATCTTGAGTGCTAACCAGAATCATGTTCCTTGGGGAACAGTTTGAAATAATGTGGCAAAGTGAGGCTGCCATGTCCAGGGAACAGGTAGACCAAACAGTCCATTATTACCAACACATAAAACATTCCTTACCTGAAAATAAGCAAAGCAGATTATACTAGATAAATCAATTCTTTGAATAGTAAATTATGTTTTCTAATTTTAAGAAATGAAGTCTCTGAACAACTGAATTCTCTCTCTTATCAGATTTTTTAAATAAATAGTTTGTGGCAGGAATAAACCCCATTCATTTATTTTCATGTTTGCTTTGGAACAGTATTTTTTCATCAGTTCTCTGTATCAAAAACAAATAAACAAAAAACAGAATTCAGCAGTAAAATTTTAGCTACTTCTCTTTGGGCTGCATGTGACCACCTCTGGTGACATTAGTGACATGAGAGGATGGGAGGAGCTGATGACCTAGCTAACTAGTTATATTTTAAAAGAATCAGGTTGCAAAACAATGCAATACAAATGAAAGTAATGTACAGACAGTGTAGCTTCTGAATGTAGAGGAGGAATTTTTATTAGGTAAAAGCAACGGATTTCAAAATGTAACAAAAATACTGTATGTAATCCAAAAATTCCACTTAAAATAATATACAGAAAATAACCACATTATAGTATGCACTCATAATTATTGTATTTTATTACACTTGTATTTAGTACAGTCAAAATTCAAACCATTCTCTTTAGTAAATCTAGTGCAATAAAAACTTAGTGAAAAATTGTTTGAATCTTTTCTATCTCAATATGGTTCCTTTAGTTATTGGGATTTTATTATGTATTTTTAAGAAGAAGTTTATATACTTATGGCTTCAAAGAGATTAACTCTGCTGAGTGTTTAAACTCTTAAACTTGTCTAGACTTTTTGTCTTAAAGCAGTCATATATTTGGAATATTTTTGTGTTTTTTGAGATAGGGTCTCATGTAGCCCAGGCTGACTTTGAATTCACTCTGTAGCCATGGCTGGCCTTGAACTTTTCTTGATCCTTCTACCTGCACCTTCCAAGGGCTGGGATAGCAGTCAGATTTCTCCATGCCTGCTCCAAATCTGAACTCGGTAGAGTTCATGCCTTTGAACTCTTTTCTTCTCTTTCTCCATTATCCCTTATGCTGGACTCTTTCTCTGATTTTTCAGTCAGTTAGTTTCCAGGATGAAATTCAAGCTATTACTAAAAAGTTGGGATTTTCTTTAATTAAAAAAAATCTTTTTAGATGAGGTCTCATTATAAATATATAGCCTGGCTAGCCTGGAACTCCTTATGTAGACCAGGATGGCCATGAACTCAGAGATCAGCCTGCCTTTGCCTTCCAAACACTGGGATTAAAGGTGTGCATTACCCACACCTTTCATTTCTTAAGACAGGTTTCTTTGTGTAACTTATTAAAATATCTGATGTATTTTGCATAAAAACAAAGTAAGCTTTTAAACATTTGAAATCACACACACACAAAGAAGCAATAAGAAATTAGTCACAGAGTTAACAAAAGTAAAAGTATATTCACAATAAGGAAATAATGTGCTTGTAAGATTCATATGGTTAAGGGGTATATGTGTAGCAAAGCATTCAAGTCTTACTAAAGGAAAGGTTTACTACAGACATTATCATTTCATTCAGTACTAAATTTTATTTTGAAATCTGAAGCTGAGCATGACAGTATACATTAGTTCTGAGATTAACAAAAATTTATTCTACAGTATGGGACTGTATTGCTAAGTTCAGAAGAAGAAAATAATGTATGGTTTGTGAAAATCTACCAGTACTGAATAATGTACCATTGTTCAGCAGACTTAGAAAGAAGCTTTGCTGATATTCACTAGCAAGTGTGTGAATGGTCCACAGTGAGAGGAACACTAGTGTTACATACATTATCTTGTTAAAGAACTTGTCTTTGATTTTTTTTCCTGTACCCATTTCTTTTTACTTACATTCTCTCTATTTTTAAATATAATTTAAAATTGCTTAACTACATTTCATAATATATAAGCTATAATTCTGGTTAATTTTAGAATGATATGTGTTTATGGAAATATGTAGTCATTTCCCTTTATAATGCATTTACAGTAGCGTAGCAAGCCCTTTACTCTAGAAGGGAACAGTGAAGATACATGGTATAAACATCACTGATGTCACATGACTTTTACAGTCACTTATCTTTAGCGCATTTTCCATGAGTACTAGGAGAGTCACTGTGAATCAATTTTGTTACAACAAAGTGATTCCAAAGTGATCTTTCTTGGATCTTTGCAACTGGAACTTTGGGGCTGATGGCGTTTGTCAGGAAGACAGAAAAGATGGTGTCACGTCAGATCTGATCTCCTGGGGCTGCACTTAAAGATTATCTGTTGAAGAATGATTCTTCCCCATGTCCTCTCCAAAGTCAGATCTGTCACTTCTCCAGAGTCCCTATTTCACCACTGCCACACAGAAAAAGACAAAACTCAAGAAAAATAACATGACAAGGCAACTGCCCTACAACATCATGCTTAGGTCAGAATATTTTAGCTTTGGCACTGGCACTGTTGATAGAACAGGAGGAACAAGAGAATAGCCCCTAGAACCTAAACTTACTTAGAAACCATGATCACTGAGATAAATCTTCAAATACAGGGCACCTTGTAGCTGTTTTCATAGTCTAAGTAAGCATGGCTGTGTGTTTAAGCATGTAATGACAACACTGGTGTGGGGTGAGGGGAGCAGAGCAAGAGCGTGCCTTCAAATGAGATAGCTTTACAGTGTGTTTGCTAACGACAAATACCTGATCGAAACACAGACTGATGAATTTGAAAGTTCATGTTTTCCGTCTTCAGCCATCACACTAACACTACTTTCTTCAAATATTAGACATGTACTTTGCAAATGAAAACATGGCCATAAACACCCCCGGGTTTGTATCTCCTAACCTGCCCCCCCCATATTGGCCAAAGTGGTATTTTTGTAGGAATGTTTTGCCCTAATACTAATATTCTTTTTCTGTTTTTTTTTTTTTTTTAAATCAGTCCTTTAAATACTTTTCTCACATTAGGGAACATAAGCATTTGAAGGAAAAGGTGATGCTCATAATCTGGATGCTTAGATCAGAAAGAGCACTGCAGCTGTGCCTGGTAATACATGCCCACGATGACACTGGGGAGGTGGAAGCAGGAGAGTCATCTTATTCAAGGCCAGGCTAGGTTACATGAGACCTCATCTTCAAAACAAAGCCCTAGCCCTGCCTATTCACTTGATAACAATGAATATGCAGGTATAAATTGTTGGTTTAAGCAGAATAAAAGCAATGTTTTAAGTTTGACTTAAAGGCCGTATGTTTGACTCAAATGCATCATTACAGACTATTGTGCAATCTGTTTGTTTGAGACAAGGTTTATTTGTGCAGCTGTGGAACTTGCTCTGCAGACCAGACTGACCTAGAATTCAGAGATCTGTAGTGGAATTTAGGTAAATAATTTTACAATAGAGATCCTCCTGCCTCTGCCTCCCAATTGTTGGGATTAAAGGCACATGGTACTATAACCAGCTTTTATTAAATGCAAAGATTCTTACATGAAATTATGAATATTCCTGACTCTGAAATGTTATTTGTCTCCTTCCTCAGGTGCTAGCCTTTGCTATGATTTCATACTTAGCTCATTGACACATTAGAATGAAACCTAATATTGAATTGTAACCTTCATATCGTCCTTCAATTTTAAAGCCCTTCTGCCCTCCACTGTTCTGTGTAGGCTTTGATACAATGAAAATCTTATGTCTCAATTCGTTCTCTTGACTGTGGTAAGGAAGTTAATGATTTAAGCTCAATATTAACGTCAATTATCTATGTGTATGCATATACATATGCCAGTAATAAACTGGCTCAAAATCAGTATGGATTTACAAGTTGCTGCTGTCATCTGGTTTGTGTCTGTTTACCAATTGTCGCTGACAAACACAAATACTAAAATCCTTCTTTCTGTCCTTGCCAGAATATAAACACATAAAGAGCTAAATTTCATCTGTTCTTGAGACTACACCTATTACCAAGTAATGTGTCCTAGAGTTTGGCAGAGAGCAGTGAGGAGTGGGCCATTTAAACGACTATATTGGTACCAGTCACAGAACAGTCTCCATTTAATTTTTATTTCAAAAATGTCATTTACATATGGTAGTTAGATTATTAAATTGTTAGCGTTAGTACCTTTTGCAAAGGTGAGAATCATTGTTCTCCTTACAGCATTCTTTAACTCTTTTTGTTCTGAGTGCTGCTAGACTGAGGTGGTTATGAAGCTGTGACCTCCTGAGGTCACCTTTCATTTCTTTTGTAAGATGACTTTTGAGGAACTTCCCCCCAAAAATCTACACATATAAAAAGAGGAGACTGGTTATCATCTTGTTTTGTCCTCGAGGAGATTAATTTGCTCAAGTCATCTGCCTTCTTTAACCAACACATGACCAACACAAGGAAACGGTGGAGAGACTGAAACAGAGCACAAACACAGGGAGAAGAAAGGAAGCCCCGCACAGATGTGCAATTTCAATTCAAGCTACCTTTCAACTGATGATCGGGCCCTCAAATAACCATCCCACCAAATGCTTTGAGTTTAAATGAAGCAAGAGCAAAACATTCCCCAGCATTTCAAGTCATAAACAACATTCTGATACATTCAAATCACAATTGGCTTTCTACCTACAAAATCTCACCTCAGAAGTACCCCATTATTACCAGCCACCTTACCAGGCACCAGGTGACAGATGACCAAGGAGCATAGCCTCATACAATCTTTATGACATGTGTCCTATGCTGAAAAGGCACTTGTTAGGGTTAGGGTCATGATTAAATACAACATAGCCTAAGTCAAAGACTAAGTTCAAATTCCAGGAGGTCTAATATAGTTTCTGTGTGGCTTAGGAAAAGTAGAGTCTTTGGGGACTAAAGTCCCCCATCTGGAAAATTGTATACTTACCTCAAAGGGGATGGGGAATCAACCAAAATTATGTATGCAAAACATCCCAATACAGAGTGCCGAAGAAATGGATGCTCAGACCATAGGGAGCCCTACTTGGGGCAGACTATGGATTTCCTAAACTGGGATGTAAACTTCAAGTTCTTAACAGGAGGGATGGCATCACTTGTGTTAGTTTCCTAGTGCCCATACTATCACACCTAGGTTACTGAGCTGAGTATCAAGCACTGAGGACAGGATTCTATGAAAACATGCTTCCCTCAATTTCTGCTCCTTTGCAATCATGGTTAATGGTAGAGAACTGGCATTGTACCTTTGGGAAGCACTTACACAGGAAAAAGGAAGGTGAACTGAGTTGAGCTGATCAAAACAGATCAATGGGGGGGAAAGCACTTTATTTTTTAAAATAATCTGTGACATGGTATCATGTAGTCCAGGCTGGCATTGAACTCTCGATGTCCCTCATTCAACCTCCTAAAAGCTGGGCTGACAAGTATGTGCCATCATATGCAGCTCTTAGGTTAATGAGAAACCCAGTTCAAAGTAGGTGTTTCAAATTTTAAACTTTTCAGCTCTACATACATACTCAGGTCCTTTTGTTTTAGTACTGTTTTATATCTGTTTTTGTTAACAATGACAGATTTATTCAATATTACAACTATTACACTTGCCCTTAGGAAAAACTTTCAGACATCTAGTAAATATAAAACTTTATTAGATATAAAGGAATATTGCTTTATCAGTGAGAAAGTTACTACCACCCACCACCTCTTCAGGGCACATCCTTGCCAGGCTCATAACCACTGTCCTATTGGGTGTTTCAGTTATAGTTGGATTAGCCCAATCAAAAGACTTGAAATCCTACTTCCATTTATTGGTTTACATACCATGTTTCTTTTTTTACTTCAAGCTGAAACATGGGTTTTCAAAAGCTCACTGTTCTGTCTTAGCAAGCTGTCCTAACAGTATCTTTCATTTTCCTGATAGTCTTACTGTGTAAAGACCAGCATAGCCCTGAATCCAACTGGCGGCCTTGAGCCTAGTCTAGCCTAGTCTAGCTGGGATTACAGCATACTACCTACTCAGCTTAACTCTTTTATGAGGACTCTCTGGAGTTCTCATCATTTAATACTCTGCTTAGTCACACCGTTTATTATTTGTATTAATTAAACATCTGCTATATAGCATGTTACCCACATGGATCATGTCTCTGAAAATTTTCACTTAAAAAAATATGGGAAATTAGCTGGGTGAGGCATCATTGTAATCTCAACATTCCCAAGGAGCACTGGAAGATGGAGCCTTCCATTCCAGCCTCTCCTGGGCTGCAAAGCAAGACCCCAACTCACAAAACAAAGAACCCAAAGAACATGAGGAGCCGAACACTTTAGCTCACACCTTTAACTCCTGCACCTGGGAGGCTGAGGCAAAGGGTCAGCATGAAGATCTCAAGGCAAGCCTGGGTTAGGCAGTGAATGACAAACCAGCCCTCTCTACGAGGGACAACAATAAAGGAAGAGGGACTAAAGTCAGCAGGCTTCTGCTGCACTGTTCTACCTTACTAAGTTCTGAGGTCCAGGGTTTATGAAAAATCATAGATCCACATTGTTGTAGTGTCAGCCTTGTTAGAAATGGATTTACTTTCTCCCGGATCTTTTTTTTTTTTTCAGTTTCCAAAAGGGAAACTTCGCACACGGCTCAGGGGCAGAACGGCTGCTCTGGGCTTGATCTGGAGCACCGGAGGGAGGGGGTGGGGAATCCAATTGGACTATTGCTTAGTAAGAAATTCCAGAAATGGATTTCATACAAAAAGTGTCATTAACAGAGGGCAAAGATGCTACTCTTCTCTAGCTTCGATTTTCCTCTCCAGATCTGAAAAACCTGGGTCTTAAATGTCTGACACCAAAGGCAGAAACATCAGGCAAATATTCTGGCCCTGATTTATTGTCCCCAGCTCAAGGTAAGAGGTAACAGAGGCAGAAGAAGTGGTGGGTATTTTTCACTCCCCTGAAATTTACAAGCTAAGTAACTTTAAAAAAAAAAAAAAGATTTATTATGTATACAGTGTTCTGTCTGCACATTTGCCTGTATGCTAGAAAAGGGCATCAGATTTCATTAGATGGTTGTGAGCCGCCATGTGGTTGCTGGGAATTGAACTCAGGACCTTTGAGAGAACAGTCAGTTCTCTTAATCTCTGAGCCATCTCCACAGCCCAAGCTGAGTAACTTTTTACCTGAACCCTGTCTTGTTAAAGAAAATTACTTGAACATTTTACTTGGGAGAACCTGGGCTACCTTGTAGGTTAATGATCCAAAAACATGCATACTATATACTATAAAACAGAAAAGTGTCAGTTTAAAAAATTAGATTACATTTGCTTGCTAATTTAATTTGTTAGCACACACTAAAACACGAAATCAAATCTCTCTTCTTCATGAAAAAGAGGATTCCTTCTTCAAAGAGGGGAAATATTTTAAAAAATGCCTGTAATTGTGAGAAAAGTGACTCCCCAAAAGTTAGGTGCCCTCAGATGCTGTAATAACTTTAACCTCTCCTTTGATTTTGTCTTCTCTGCCTTTACTCTTTAATGTTTGGATTGGTTAGAGAACAGTTATCAGGTGCTTACCGGTAATCTACATATGCACCTTTTATTTTCTTTTCCATTTTAAGAACTTGTTAAATTATTACATCTAAGACATTTTTAAAAGAATGATTTTTCCAGCCTTTACTGTTAACTATGTGGACTTGAAAAAATTCCCAAGATCTCCTATGTTTTTGCACCTCTCCTCTTATTAGGGTTAACCGTCTTGGCTTCTGTGCTATCCTGTCCTAACATGTCAGCACACGTCCATGGATCTGTGTTCCCACTGTACTCCAGACTTCCAACTAACCATGTCCTAGACAACATATGTCTCAGTTCTCTTGGCAACTTGTGCAAATAGCATGTAAAATGATTTGCATATCTTAAAAATACAGAGAGCAAAGAAGAACAGTGCTTTTAAACTGCTATCTACAATCAAAGCCATAGTTTTAAATATAGATGTTAACTAAAATCCCTTTCAATATAAGAAGGCATTAAAAGGCATTCTATTCAGTAGATGTGTTTATTGGTGGGTTGTTTAGTTTACATGTAACTGGTATAGTATAGACCCTGTCAACAACTAACGATATGATTACTTTACCTGATAGATAGAAGCTGTTTCCATTTATATGTTGTGATTATTTTATAGTCCTCAAATCTTGTATCTTTTAAGAAAATGATATATAAAGCACAGCAATAAACTGCAATTTGCCACAACACACTTCCTCCAAATCTTAGTGTAAAACACAACACACTTTTGTGCACTCTATTTTTTATAGAACAACCAGATTTATAATCGATTTCTTTATTTTATTAGATTTATCAATATACATGGCAGCTTTTTCAAATCTCAGTTCCAAAGTAATTTTAAAAATGAAAAATCATTTTCTTTATAGATGTCATATTCCTAAAGAGCTATTATAGTCTATTTATAAACAAAATAATTGATAAACTAACACACTTTAGAAATCAGAATATTTTTAAATTAAAATATTTTAATGAATACAAGATGTCTTTTTTAATTAACTATCATAGTTAAATTCAGTATCACAAAAAATGGCTTTTCCCCACTAATTTCTCAAGTGAGGGGAAGTCATTGGGTTTTACACTTAATATAAGTTTTAAATGTGATTATTAAATGATAACATTTTATCAATTATAGAAAATGTTCATTTATAGGAATTTCCTTAGGTCCATCAATCTTAGGCCAAGACTGAGCCCATGTCCACCTTAAAGGTTAGATTCAGTGTGCCTCACTTGCCTAAGTTTGTCAATTTAAGAATATGGATCTCACTGATAAGGGAGAAAGAACAGTAGTCACCCCACTATATAACTGACAAAAAAAAAAAAAAAAAGAAAACCCTGAAAAACCCCCAAAACACTCCAAAAAGCAAAACCAAAAAAGAAGCTAAAAATGAAAAGGATAGTTTTAAATAATTATTTAAAAATTCTTAAAAAATTTAAGCAGGGATGGTCAATGATCTTGGGATTAAAATTTTATAGAATAACCTTAAAATGACAGTACATAGAAATAGTGAAATCATTACCTTATTGATTTAAAAAAAACCAAAAAACTAGTTTAATAGTCATTGAAGGGATAACAGCCACTTACAGTCTACATTGAAAAGTAATTTTAATGGTAGTTAAGAAAACTAGGAACAAAGAATGCTCTTAGAAACATCAAAAATTATAAACATTTAATGCCTAAAATATACTTAAGGTCCTAAACAAAAATGTTAAAGTCAAAGGGCCTTGAAAAAATTTTTCAACACTTCTTATAAAATCAGTGTCTAAATAGCTCATCTCCTTTTTGCTTTGGTGTCTGCCTATCTACATCTGTACAGCAGAAAGCCCTCAGGTTCTTTTCAAATGCTTGGCATTATAATGTGATCTCATATCCTTCCTCAAATTAAACTTTGCTCCACATATTCCACACGTATACAGATGAACATCCATATGCTGCTCCAATTGTTCATTATTTGGGAATATCTGAAAGCAGACCTGGCATATAGTCTCACCAGCAGATAAATGAGAAATCATATGCCGTACATGGTCATGTTTTCGGAAGTTTCCTTGATCACAAATGGAACAGACATACCTGGCCATGCCTTTGTGCATATCATTATGCAGACGCAACTGCCGCTCTCTTAAAAACTGCTTTCCACATGTCTGACAAACAAACTGCTTTTCCTTAGTATGAACAGTATAATGTTCTCTCAAATGACACCGCTGATAAAATCCTTTTCCACACAAATTACAAAAATGTTTTCGTCTGTGATCTCTTTCATTTTCTTCCATGATGGCACTCTTAAACATATCCTGATCTAGGCAGCTAGACATGTGTTCGACCACTAAATTCTCAGTTTCAAAACGCTGGCCACAATTGGGACACCGAAAAGGACAAGCAGAATGTTTAAATAACTGCTTTTTCTGGATACTGTTTATTTGGTAATGATTGTCCCTGAAATCATCTAGCATTTCAACAAACATGTCTCTTATCTCAGACTGCTCATCAGGGTTCTCCTCCATGTCCATTTTCTCATCAGCATTTCCTATCCCGTTCATTGTCAGATCCTGAGGTTCTCCACATCTCTGAGCGTGTTCCTGAAGCTGTCTGCCCTTGACAAGTATTTGTCCACATTTACCACATGCACAGATATTTTCAATGTGTTTGGCTAAGTAATGAGATGACAGGTCCTCCTCAGTTATTGTGAGTCCACACAACTCACAGGATGCATTTTCAGCATCCTCTTGTACTGGACTGCTATTGTTAGGGGGTCTCATGCTTTCTAACCCACTTCTTTGATCCACACTTATGGACATCCGAGGTTTCAGGGTTTTTCTACCACTTTTTTTAATGCCGACATCTTCCTCAACATAATATCTATAAAATGGCTCTTCGGGCTCATCTTCTAGCTCATCATTGTCAGTGGACTCATTGCAATCCTTCTCAGTAACTTTGATAATGTTGAAGTCTTTCACCTCCCCTGCAGGAATGTCTTCTGGTTCCATCTTGATAACAATTCTCTTCGGCTCAGCCACTCTACCCTTTTCTTCCCCAGCCACTCCAGACTCTACTGTGCCTTTCCTGCTTCCAGTGCTCGAAGTTGAATCATCAGGCCCCTGGCTGGCGTCTTCTCTGTATTTGTCTGTCTGTGCAGAAAATGTTTTAGAAGAATCCTTTTCACCAAGCTCAGCTTTGATGTTACTGTCTTTACCATCTCTAATATCTACTATTCGGTGGTAAGCTCTTGTTGAGTTCTGGTATGAATGTCTGTTAGTACAGGTTAGCACATGTTCATCTAGTAACTTTTCACAGCTGAAGCCAAACCCACAACTATCACAGGTAAAACTTCGGCCAAAGCGTCGTGACACACGTTCTTTTGGAGTAGATAATTTGGACACAGAACTTTTTTTACACACATCAAATAGTGGCTCAGGAAAATTAGCTAACTGTAAAGATTCTTCCTCAGGCTCTCTAGTATGTGGTGTATTCACTGTTGAGCTGGGTTCTGCGCTCCACCGGTTAGCTTCACTGCCATTTCTAGCCACTGTGTCTTCGTACATTCTTACTCCAAAAATCATTTTGCTGTTCTGTTTGCTGGAAGCAGAAGATGAACACTTTGAACTGGAACAGTCTGCATCCTGTATATCTTCTAAGCAGTCGGGAACATTGTACAGCTGTAGGTAGTTCATTGCCACTTTGAACTGCTCGAAACTGGAAGGAGCCGTCATAATCTTCCCCAAATACATGAACTGCAAAATGAGATCAAAGCACTCGGCGCTTATCTTCATGTTGCTGAGGTTGAGCTGTGCAGTACTGTGCTGGTGGTTCATGAAAAACATCCTAAAGTAGGAGCTGCAGGCAGCTAAGACGGCTTTGTGTGCTTGGAAGTAAATGTCGTCGATAGCAATGCAGCAGTCACAGAGAAAACCCCATTCTCTTTGGTTGTTTAGCTGCTGAAGGACATAGCTGCTGTGACTGGGCTTTGCCATCTTCTAGTAGACCTATGTAAAGCAAAAATATGACAGTCAGATATCAGAAAGACACTTAAAAAAAAGGCACTTTTAACATGATTTTTGATTTGTATAATTTTGTTATGCAATCAAAGCTGATAAAGCAAAGACAGTAATGTGCCTAAACATTTTTTAAATTTGAAGAGGAAAATATCTAGCCATTTATTCAGCTTTCTCATATTAAACAAAAAGCACCAAAAGCAAAAACTTTAGTATTTTTAAAGTTAAAAAAACGAGGCAGAGGCAGGCAGATCTCTAAGAATTCCAGACCAGCCTGGTCAACACAGTATGTTCCATGGCAGCCTTGAGACCTTGTATCCAAACAAACAAACAAACACAAAATCAAACAAGAAATCATGAGGAACCTGAGAAATCATATCTTTAAAAAGCTGGGCATGTGATGCATCTCTGTACCCATGAGATTTCTAGCCTACTTGTGAAATTCCAAATCAAGAGAAACCCTGTCTAAAAAGAAGGTAGATAGCTCCCCCAGGAACAAGGCCTGAGGTTGACCTCTGACCTCCACATGCACGAGCACAATGCTCTGTACACAGATGAACACACACACAAGCAGCAACTTAAACTAAAAGTTAATAAAGTCTTCCTTGTTTCAAATTTACTTTGGGGTTTTAAAAGTTTATTTTATGTGTATATGTACTGCACCACATACATGTGGGAACCTATGGAGGCCAGAAAGGACATTCGATTCCTGGGAACTGGAGCTACAGGTGGATGAAAGTACCTGTGATGCTGGGAACCCAACCAGGGACACCTGCACTAGCACTAGTGAATGGTGAGCCACCTCTCTAGCCTTCTAGTTTGGGTTTTAGAGACAGGGTTCTACCATACAGTTGAGAGAACCTGGAATTCTCTCTATGTAGCCCAGCTCAACCTCAGACTCAGAATCCCATTTCAGCTTCCTAAATACAGGATTATTACCCAGTGAACCTTCACATTGGGCTAAGGATCCTTATCGTTTAGATAACTGTATTGATGCATATACAGATGAAATTATATACTTGAGATAACCTTCAAAACAAAACAAGGGGATGAAGGCTGCAGATAACATAAAACTGGCTGTGTTAAGTAACTATGGAAGCAAGGCCATACAAGTTTCATCTTATATTTTTTGGTTGTGAGTCTAGCTTTAACAGCTGAGCCATCTCTCCAGCCCAAGTTTCATCTTTTTATTTTGAAATTTTCCATGGGGAAAAAAATTTACTAGGGTTGGAGAATGGCTTAGTGGTTAAGAGCATTCCTACAGAGGACTCACGTTTGAGTCCCAGTTAATACATGGCAACTAACCATCATTTGTAACTCCAGTTCCAGGGGATTCAATACCTTTTTTGGGGTCTTTGTGGACACTGTGCATGTGTTGTACAAACATACATGCAGACAACAAATCAATACACATAAACTAAAAAAAAATTTAAAAATAAATTATAAATTCTATTAAAACATCTGCTGGGTTTGGTGGCACAAGTCTTTAACCTTAGCACTTGGGAGGCACAGGCAAGCAGATCTCTGCAGATTGCAAGCAAGCCAGAATATATAGTGAGACCCTGTCTCATAAAACAAAAAACAAACTTTATTAGGTTATATACAAATTACAAGCCAGGCAGTGGTGGTGCACACCTTTGATCTTAGCACTTGGAAGGCAGAAACAGGCTGATTTCTGTGAATTCAAGGCCCGCCTGTGTACAAAGCAAGTTCCAGGACAGCTAGGACTGTTACACAGAGAGACTGTCTCAAAAAAAGGAAAAAGAAAGAAAAAGAAAAGGGACTGGAGAGATGGCTCAGTGGTTAAGAACACTGACTGCTCTACCAGAGGACCCGGGTTCAATTTCCAGCACCCACATGGCAGCTCACAACTGTCTGTAACTCCATCTGACCCTGTCACACAGACATACATGCAGGCAAAACACCAATGTACACAAAATAAGAATAAATAAATTATTTTTTTTTAAAAAAGAAAAGAACTTACACCAATAGTTTGATTGGTATTTTTCTCTTTTCTTGAATTGGGGAAACAATAGTTTTGCAGTCAGGATTTATTGTTCACCATGTACTTAAGGGGAAAAGAAGCAGTGAGTTTGTTTAAGGAAAAAGGAATCTATCTTTATACCATAATTTCTTTTCCTCCAGTTCTTTTTTTTTTTTTTTTTTTTTTTAAAGCTTTATTTATTTATTTGCCTTGGTGTTTGCCTGGAACTGGAACTACAGACAGTTGTTAGCTGCCATGTGGGTGCTGGGAATCGAACCCGGGTCCTCTGGAAGAGCAGACGGTGCTCCTAACCACTGAGCCATCTCTCCAGCCCCTCCTCCAGTTCTTAAAAAATTTTAAAAAATTGCCTAGGGGCTGGGGAGATGGATCAGTGGTTAAGAGCACTGACTACTCTTCCTGAGGACCCAGGTTCAGTTTCCAGAACTCACATGGCAGCTCATACCTATCTGGAACTCCAGTCACAGGTCTTCTGACACCTTCACACAGACTATATGCAGGCAAAACACCAATACATACTTAAAAAATGAGAGAAGAGAAGTAGCATGCTCACTGTAAAAAATTTAAACAGAGAAAAAGAATACACCTTGAATGGCACACCTCAAGTGATCACATAACCTTCACATCTGTTTATGCTCACACAGTCTGTAATACTGAGTACTAATATGCCAGGCATATATTTTGTTTCCATGTTTTTCTAATTCAAACAGTATCAGTATTTAGAAGACCTCTGTAACCAGTTTTCTTCAATGTTGATGGGCAGTGTAATTATTAATGTAGTTAGTTAGCTTAGAGAAAGAGGAAAATACCAAAATCCTAGAGATTCTATTATATTACAATGTAAAAGTAAACTCCACCTTAAAGGTGGACATAACATACATCCCTTATCAAAGGCTGAGCGGGAGGATTGAGATCAAGGCCAATCTAGGTTACACAGAGTTCCAGGCTAGCCAGTGGGACCCTGTTTTTTTGTTGTGTGTGTGTTATGTGCGTGCACACGTGCTTTAAAGAGGTATAAAAAAATGCAGTTTTCTGATCTTAGTCTCAAATTTTAATCTTTATAATCTACTCTAGAAAACCCCTGCATTTTTATACTGTTTACTGAAAAAGCAAAAGACAACCATAACAAGCTGTTCAGTGAACTAAAATGTTCATTGTAGTGTGATTTCAGTGTTATTTCTTTTCTTCTTTTTTAAAGACAAGGTCTGTCTATTTAGCCCCAGCTGAGCCTCACTTTCTAGGTATACCAGCCTGGCCTTGAACTCACAGATACTCCTTGAGGCTTCTTCCCTAGAAGAAGTGCTGGGATTAAAGGTGTGAACCATGATCTGTCAAAATGCAGTACTATTAAAACCTTTATCTCTGTAGTAGTAATCAAGAGAATACTGAGTACATTTATTTCTCCTTGCTTTATCTTTCCTCAGAGATCACCGCCCTATTGCTCCATGCTAGGGCTGAACACAGGGCCATGCTGTCTCTCCTCCTATTTCCCTATCTACATGTCAATAGAATTCCCGAGGAAGACATGGGACCTGTGAAATGGAGAAGCTACTGTCTCCTGGAAGTCAAGTGTTTCAAGGTAATAAATTTCAAACCTGTGTCTCAGATGTCCACAGCTAAAATGAGGATATGCCTAAATATAAACGGAATGTATGTTCAAAGACATCATATGGGTTAACTACACTAAAGTTAATCTATTAACCTTTAAAAACATATTGACAAAAAAGCCTGGAGAGATGGCATAGCAATTAAGAACACTTGTTACTCTTGTAGAAGACCCAGGTTCAATTCCTAGCACCTACATGGTGACTCACACCATAACTCCAGTTCCATGGGAGCCAATGCTCTTTTCTGTTCTCCAAAGGCATCTGGTGCATGTGGTACACAGACACAAATTGTTGTGTGGGCAACACACTCATACACATAAAATTAAATAAATCTTAAAAAATAAACATATTGATAAATGAAGGCAGCAAATAAAGGCACAGAAAAACTTTTTTACAAGTAGAATCATATAAAACAAATCAATAATACAACTAAATGCAAAAGGTTAAAAATTGTACAAAACATTTACCCAAGCACATTTTAAATAGAGTGAGATTCTGAGGTTACTGGTCATCTCACTATGCGATTCACAGAAACTTTTTTTTTTTTTAATTTATTTATTTAATTATTTGCCTTGGTGTTTTGCCTGGAACTGGAACTACAGACAGTTGTGAGCTGCCATGTGGGTGCTGGAAATCGAACCCTGGTCCTCTGGAAGAGCAGACGGTGTTCTTAACCGCTGAGCCATCTCTCCAGCCCCCGATTCACAGAAACTCTTAATAAAAAATAGAGACAGAAGCAAAGAGTTCTAAAGAGTTCAAAAAAAAAAAAAAAAAAAAAAAAAAGACTTTCTAATATTAACACTTGTTGGAAACTGAAGCAAAGCTGAGCAGAACCTAGTGATGCCTGCACACAGCAGGGATGGAGGGAGGCGGGGCAGACAGAGCTGGGTCCCAGCCCTGATCTCCCATTCTGCAGCCTGTTTCCTATCATTTGCCCCAGTACTAAGGTGGGAATAACAAGGACTCAGATAACAAACACAAGGAATCACACAGCTAATGTCTAAGATGTGGTGTCGGCCATGAAATGATTAACATAAACAATACTGGCTGTGGGTGAAATGGTGGGATGATTGAGCACCAGGAAGTAAATCTAACTGGATAATTTTAAGCTTCCTTCCAAGTAAGAGCCAACAGACCGTCAAAGTATTCAAAGACCCTTTCTTACCTGTAACAGAAAAACAAAGATTCAGCCACTAACTAAAGCCAACTATATGCATTCAATTAGTTAAAATCTATATTTTGCATGAACCTAAATGAACACAAAACCAATCAGTAAAGCCTCGAAAGCACTTTGATGCACATTTTCCATGCAATCAATCAGTAACTGTATACAGTAGACCAGCAACAGCAACAGGTATCCCAAAGCCCAAGGACATTTGAAGGCGCTTTCTTCCCTAGACTAGTGATTTCCCTCAGCATGCTGTCTGCTTTAGAGAAGGTAGCATGCTGTCCAAAAGGCGGATGTAAACCCCACTGCCTCTGCACCCTCCTGTCTTCTCATCCTTCTGTGAGAAGCTAAACAAGACTGTGGCAAATTTTCAGTGCTATCCCTACAGTTTCCACGCACACCTACAATTATAGCTTAAGCAATGTTATTATTTATTATACAACTTTATTATCTACTGGTTAAAAGTGATTTTACCCAGAGAGTGGGGGGTGGGGGAAGATCTAAACTCTTAAAAGACTTTTAGCTTATCTCTTTAAGGCTAAATTTTGCTTTATACTTGTATAAAGCAGCTGGGTGGGTGGAATATTCCTTCAATCCAAGCACTTGGGAGGCAGAGAAAGGATTCCTGAATTTCAGACCAGCCTGATCTATAGTTTCAGGATAGTTAGGGATACACAGAGAAACCGCTGTCTCAAACTCCCCCACCCCATGGTATGAAGCATTTACTTTTATTAAAAAATTTTCACTCAAATTCCAAAAAGTTTGCTTTCTTTTCAATTTTTTACTTAAAATTAAAAAAAAAAAATGTTGGGACTGGGGAGAAGGCTCAGTAATTAACAGCACTTGTTGGATTCAATTCCTAGCACTCACATGGTGGCTTACACTTGTCTGTCTATAACTCCAGTCCCAGAGGATCTAATGCCCTCTTCAGACCTCAGCTGACACCAGGCACTCACATAGTTTATACATTAAGGGAAAACACTCATACACACAAAATATAAAATAAACAGATTGAAAAAGAAATGTTCGGGTTGGAGAGATGGCTCAGTGGTTAAGAGCATTGCCTGCTCTTCCAGAGGACCTGAGTTCGATTCCCAGCACCCACATGGCAGCTAACAACTGTCTGTAGTTCCAGTTCCAGGCAAACACCAAGGCAAATAAATAAAGTTTAAAAAAAAAAAAATGTTCTTGGGTGTGGCTTTAATATTAGCACTGAGAAGTCTGTGAATTCTAGACCAGTCATGGCTACACAGTGAAACCCCAACTCAAAACAAACAAAAATGTCACCAAAATTTAGTAAGCTTTATAGTATGCAGCTTATCAGGAAGTTTATTTACATAAAGAGTCCTTATATTTCATCTGCTCTGGTTTTGTGATTAAAATCTGTGACTACATTGTGTTACCAGCTATCAGGTTTATCAAGCGTTTACAACAGCTTGCACTGGAAGGTGTGACAGGAAGGAAAGAATTCCAGCATTAAGGAGGCAACAAACTAATACATCTTACACCCCAACTAAAAACTACTTTGAAAATGTTTACCAGTTTATTTTAAAAGTCAAAAATGGTCACGAACACAACTGTATTAAGCTATTCAGATGGTCATAAACCTATAGAGCATAAAAATTAATCTAAGTCCAAGAGTCTTATTTCTTAAAAAGCAAACACCTATGACAATTAAATGTTATATCAGGATAAAGTTAACTGTATAAACCAGGTACTGGGACTACAGACAAAGACTCCTATGTACCTCAGATGGTACTAGAACTTCCTTGGCACTATCTAGTGTGGTCTTCTGCAAAGACCATCAACTAAGGTCCTGAATAAGTACACTATGTAGCTTAAAATAAATAAACAAATAAAAGACAGGGTCTTGTGTAGCCTAGCCTGGCCTCAAACTCAATTTGTAGTAGAGAATGATTTTGAACTTCTGATCCTTCTCTTTCCACCTCCCAAGTTCTGGAATTACAGGCCTGCAACTCCTGCATACACCTGGTGCTTAGGACAGAACCCAGGGGGCTTCCTGCCTGCTAGGGAAGCACTCTGTCAACGACCTACACCACCAACCTTGTAGAAACTATTTTCAGTAAATTTCTCACATAGTAAAATTTCAGAAACAATTTATTCTATGGCTAAATTTCTTAAATGGTCAATAAGTTTTTACCTGATCACATAAGGGTCTGTAAATATGCACATAAAGCAGGGTGGTACACACCTTTAATCCCATCAGTTCCACAGGCCAGGGTTACTGGGCAAGGACAGAGAAAGACACACACACAACACATACACACACTTCCTCAAATGCTATTTTCCAGAATGCAGTCCAATTTCTAAAAGATTTTAGATTCTGTGTTTAAAATTTGTAGGAATAACCAGTTGTAGATTCCTAAAGATAAAAGGTTTTACTTTGAGCCACATAAGAGAAAATTTTTAAAAAATTATTCATTGTTTAAACCAGGCAGGCATTCTGGCTAACTATTAAATTCATTACTTTGTACAGGAAGTTCTGAATTTATAATGGGATAATGTCCCAAAACTTATTTTTAAGTTATTTGGAACCTGAAACACATTCCCATAGAAACAATGCTATAAATGGTGGCTCAGTTTCGTGCTCACACCCAGTCTGTTAAAGCCATCACGTGTCCTGTATTAATCTCAACAATGCCACAGTACTGCTGCTGTCATTAGCACTCGCTGATCTAAGGAGCAGTATGGGACAGTAGTGCCCACTATACAGAGCCAGCAAGGACAGGGACACGCTTAAAGGCCTTAGTGTTCTTGTGCCCAGCACAGTCTTCCCACACGGCTGGCACATAGCACATGTTTGTTAAGTGAAAGGAAGGAAAAAAGTTGTGGGAACAGGCACTGCTAGATATGGGTACCAGTTCTACCTGCTAGGTAGCTCCTAGGAAACCTTTCCACCCCTTGTATCCTGTGTCTCAACCACCAAAGCAGGACAGTCACATTCAGCAAAGAGTTCTTATAGAAAGTTTTACTGTCAGTTATACATGCAGGCAAAACACCAATTCACATAAAATAAAAATAAATATTTTTAAAAAAGAAAAAGTTAATGTCATCACACTGAACACAATTTCATGAAAAATCAAGTTCAACTTACTGACTGTTGTGCAGATGAAGGCAAACCGAGGCCTCAGGAGTTAAGCCATTGCTCAGCCACACTCAGTTTCAGTGGCTGTCAGGGTTAGACCTGTCATCAGCTTCCTGGCCTAGGCTCTTCCTATACCTAACAGCTCCGATGACTTCTCAGCACTAAGCAAGACTATCTTGTTTGTGCTTACTCCAGACATCTTCACACTATCACTATTTTGTTGTAGACTGTGGCTTTCATTGGTTAGTGTTTCTGTTGCCTGGTCATGCCAACAGCCATCACTTCTAAAAGGTATGCTGATCTGCTGTCCACCATTTTAACCCTATGGGTTGTGAAACTAGACAAAAACTCAGTCGAACAATCTACATAATTTAATTTTTTGAGGTTCTATGAATTATGATAGTAGGCAGCCAAACTGTCTGCTTTGGCTTCTTGGCAGGACAATGGATAATAACTGTTACACCAAGCAACACAAATGAACCATTTCTATAGTTCAACTGGATCCCAGAAAAGGAATTCATCAACACTGAAGCAGAAAGAAAAATGTGAAGTTGTGAATACTCCTCTCTCCACACAAGAGGAACAGTATTTTTATACTTCCATTTTTAACCTCCATCCTAGCAGTACAGCCATTTCCTGAACACCAGAGGGCACTGTAGGTGCCTGAGCTAAAAGTAGCTACACCGAAGTTAGTTCCCCTTGGCACATGGCATTTGTATTGTTAGGGTTTGTGGGGTAGGATTCTACTTATTCCAAATTATTTGCTTTGTGCACTGCTTGCTGTAATAACTTAAGTATTCAGTAAATGCTGCTAGATACCCTGCCAGGCAGTTCTTCCCAGTGAGCAGCCAGTTTTTTTTTCTTTCAGCAGATTTGTAAGTTTAATAAAGTGTACAGTTTCCAGTTCTGCAACTTTAAGTGTTTTTTGTTTAGTGCTAACCAAAAAAATTGTGAAAACACCAAAAATTGGGGGGGGGCAGGATCTCACTATGGAGATCAGGCTAGCCTCTAGAGATCAGCCTGCTTCTGCCTCCTGGCTGCTAGAACTAAAGGTGTGTGCCACCACACCTAGTAAAACTCCAAAAAATGTATCTAACTAAAATAAGCAAAATAAAAAGTAAATTTTTTAAACCTTAAATCTCTTAAGATTTCTCCAACCCCACTAAGACACTGGAAAGCTTTCCCAATTCCACACACACATTTTTGGGGAACCCCTTCTGGCCCACTCCTTTCTGCACTGCAAAAGTCCAACATCAGGGATACAAATGATGAGTCATCTAAACTGGACATTCTATCAGTCATTCTTGTTTTATTGCATGATCCTTGAGACCATGGTGTCATGTCAGTCGTGATTACAACCTCTAGCTTCCAGTAATTATTTGACATTTAGTTGGCATATTTAATGAGTTCTTCAAGGAATAAATGTTGAAGCGGGCAAGTCATTTTGTTTATAAGTTTTTGCTTTGGCTGTCATTGAAACTTTTATATCGCTGTTGACAATTTACAGGGCCCTTTTCATACATTAGTCAACTGATTATCACAATCTAAACAATTAGATAGGTTTTAAATTATCCTTATTTTGTGAATGAAGACAACAGGTGTGGTAGTTTTAACTACTCATCCTGTAAACAGAAGCTGGGGCTGAAACTCTTAACTCTTGATTCAAAACGCAGCGTTTCAGTTTTTGTAATCATGACAACACTTTCTGGGTATGATTATTAAGTAAGGGAAGTGACCCTCTGGAACATTCTAAGCCTCCCACAGCCACATTTTCCAGCACTGTGAAAGCTCCCGCCGTTCTTGCACTGTCTTATCTTGCAGGCAGAATGGATCCACTTCCCCTATCTCCTTTTCCATCTGCTGACCACCCACCCCACCCCACTGCCAGCAATTTCAGGTGGGAAGGAGCTCTCATCAGTTACCTCTTAAAATGACAATGTGCAACATCGAACACAGAAAGCTAAAAGATAGTTAGTAACTCATTATTTAATATTTTGTGGGGTTTTTTTGAGACACAGTCTCACTATGTAGCCTTGGCTGAGTGTTGGGATTAAAGTCACACACTCCCACATACTGCTATTCTTTAATTTTTAATACTCATTATATTTTGCAATGCTGAGGGTTGAACCTAGGGCCTCAGGCATGACAGGCAAGTACTCTACTAAGTTATACATATCTGCAGTCTTAAAGTATGAATGAGGACAATTTATGTTCACATAGTAGTGGATTTTTGTTTTTCTCCAGCATTTAAGTATGATTGAGGACAATTTATATTCACATAGAGTAGGGTTTTTTTTGTTTTGTTTTAAAAAAAAAACTCGCTCTCAACACCCTCAAGTAACTACTGTGATTAAACTTGTATGTATTGTTTGAGGCTTTATCAGAAAACCAACTTCACAACTCATCCTTCTTGTATACACAGGCTAAGTAACATCTGTAATGACTACACAGGACAAAGTATCAATATACTTAGAAACCTACATTAGGTATCTGAGATGCCAAATGTGAGTGGAATTCAGGCCAGAGTCCCTGTAACTGTTAGTCCTTCCTATGCCAGAACCTGAAGCAGCCCTGCCATTAACGCCCCCTTCCTTCTGATTTACTTCCTGTCCTGTTCCTCTTGCAGCTCTGGCTGCTATCAAGAGGAACCCACACCATAACAAAAAGGCAGTGATATCTTAGTGATGGTTTTGGAGCCAAGTACACCCACTTGTTCCCAACAGTAAGCTAGGAAGCTCTCTACACATGAAGGGTTGGTCTCAATGAGTCTAGTCTGCATAAATCAATCAGATAATGGATTGCAACGTTTGTAAAGGAGGAGAAGCCCACCACGGTCTAAACTAAAACAGCAGCCCTATTAAACATAAAAACTTAAACATCTGTTACTTTTGAGATTTGACACCAGCTCAATGCAAAACCCTCCCTCCTTTCCCTGTTCCTGGCAATTCTCACCGATCTGAGTTATGAAAAGAAAACATGAGCCTGTGAAGGGGAACAGGCCAGAGCAAGGCACACAGCACCAGATACTCAGACACTGCTTTGATATCTTTAAAACAGGGAATTGATTGCTCACAGCCATCTCTCTGGGGAGTGGGAGTCAGAATAACTTTTTCAGTTTTGCATATTATGTAATTTAGTATAGGCTGAATTTTTATAGAAAGCATACATTTTTATCACTGAAACAGCATTCCACCCAACACTTGGGAGGCAGAGGCAAGTGAATCTCTGAGTTTGAGGCCAGCCTGGTCTACAGAGCTGAGTTCCAGCACAGTCAGGGCTATGCAGAGAAAAAAGAAACCCTGTCTCAAAAAAAAAAAAAAAAATCAAAATAGACACAATTAGGTTCACATAAGAACATATGAATGAATAGTAAAGCATTTTCACTATTTTATACCAGAGAAACTACTACAAGAAACTATCAAAAGAAAAAAAAAAAAACCAAAAAAACACCAAACAAACAAAAAACCCTATAGAAACCAAAATGAACTCTGAAGCAGATGCTTAACATATTCACCCCCCAAGACAAAAGACCGCAGCCTAAAAATATTATCCTCCCCCACCCTGAAGGGGGTTAGGGTTAATAGATATAGTCTGTCCTGTGGCTAAAGAAGAACTACTCCCAAGGGCTGTAACATTTTTTCCTTAATGTTAGAAAGATAAAAAGTGATATTGCTACGAACACCAGACACCCTGAAAAGGGGCCCTGACTGTTTCAAACACTGACAAATGTGGGGAATGAGGAAGGAAAAGGTACAAAAATTTAGCAGCTACCATGAAATCAAAACACAAGGTTATGAGCAGACTTGGAGCACAGATCTTTCATTCTAGCACTACTGAGGTAGAGGAGGGCACATCTCTAAGAGTTTGAGGTCAGTTAGTGCCTCAAGGTGAGACCCTGTTTTAGAAAACAAAACCCAAAGGGTGAAAAGCCTGCTGTGCTGGCACAGGGCTGTTATCCCAACACTGGCTGAGAGGCTGGAGCAGAAGAATAGAAAGCTAAAGCCAGCCTTGGATCCAAAATCGAGTCTAGCTTAAAAAAAAAAAAGAAGAAAAAAAGAAACAAAACCAAAAAAACAAGCAACATGGTGATGCATGCCACTAATTCTGTTAGTCAAGGGGCAGAGGCAGGCAGCTCTCTGGTTTTGAGGCCAGTCTGGTCTACAGAAAACACACATATATACACACAGAGACAGAGAAAGAGGGTCAGGAGGGAGGATGGGTGAGTCAAGAAGCTGGGCTTATGCCCTGGTTAAAAATGGGTTGTCTTTTCTGACAATGATGCACTCACTACCTGCACTGGTTCAAAACAGTAGGCATGATGTTAGAAATTGGAGAAATTTAGTATCGTGAAAACTGAGACTTTGGTTTTTTTGTTTGTTTGTTTTGTTTTGTTTTGTTTTTAAATTTCTAACTATGTGTTTATGTGGAGGGAGGGGTATGTTCCAGGGAGAACTCCCTGGAATTGGAGTTACAAGGCAGTTGTGAGCTGCCTGATAAGGGTGCTGGGAGCCAAACTCAGTTCCTCTGGAAGAAAAGCAAACACCCTTCCTTAACCACGGAGCCATCTCTCTGGCCCCCAGTTTTGTTTTTTGAAAAAGGAGTCTTACTTACTATAGGCCATGTCCAGGTTAGCCTCTAACTCCTGATCAAGTCTCTGGAAGTGCTGGGATCATAAGCAAACACACCTACATCCTGTAAAACTTGGTGTCAATGGAGAAGTCCTGTTGTTAAAATGGGTGTAAGTTGCTAAAACCAACACTGTATTGTAGAATTTCTACTTATTAACCTTTAACCTCTTGTTGGCTTTAGTTACATCTATTTCTTTAAGAAGAAGAAACCTCACATAGCTCCGAGGGCCACTGAGACTTTAGGAGATAACAGCAAGTGATTCAAAGGGGAAGTTCCGGGCAACCGACCAGTCACCATTCAGGGCATCCTCTCCATTTCTTCAAATCACATCCATCTGAGGTGACCAAAGTTCCAGAGAATCTATTTTATACCATGGCTGCTTTAAAGTTATAAGAACTACGGCTTCAGGATGGCTCCAACTTCGGCTCAAGAAATTAATTCTAAGTGGTCTTCAGAACACAAAACCAGACTTGGTGGATAACGCCTATCACTCCAGAATTTAAAATTCCCTAAGGCAGAAGAATTACATCCATTGGATCCTGGGCTACCTTGCAAGACCTTGTCTCAAAAAAAAAAAAAAAGAAAGGAAAAAAAAATGCTTGGAACGCTTTGTGGATTCCAGTGTCCAAGGAAGGGAAAAATGTTACCGCGTCGGTACATACTGTACGGAAATACATTCTGAGCAGTGGGGAATCTACGTGTACCTTCACAACGACACTCGATTTAGGAACACGATCACACACATCCAAACACCCCGGCCCCAGAAAACAAGCACTTTCATTAACCTGCTCCTGCCGCGTCCGAGTCGGAAAGTATCTTGTCAACCCCTCGGATCACGTGGCCGGGTGGCTCAGGTGGAAAGGCAGCCTGGGAGCGGCGGCTGAGCTCAGACCCACGCCTGCACGCTACAGCCGCAGGGACTCCCTCCCGATCGCCACCCAACTCGCTCACCGCCTCTCCCAGAACTTCTACTTGGAAGCGCCCACCACTGGAGGCAGAAAGCACTTTCTTCTCGGGACGAGAAAAAAAAAAAAAAATAAACCACAATCTTCGTACACAGAAAAATCCCCAAACCCTCGAGACTTTTGACCCGAACAAAAAGCGTGTGTGCTGGCGAGAGGGGGTGGGAAAGAACGAAGCAAGAATCGGCGCGGCCCAGCGGCCGCCTCCTCCCTCGGAGCGCGCCCAAGTCTGCGGCCTCCGGCTCCGGGACGCTCCCCTCCCACCGGCCGCCCAGCCGCAGCTGGAAGTTAGCGAAGCGCGCTCCGGGCCCGTCAATCAAACGCCGCCTCCCGCCTCCAGCTCCCCTCCCCCCTCCCCCACCACAAAATAAAATAAAAGGAAAAAGAAGTAATTTGGGAAGTCTTCTGGAGAGGGGGATCCGTCCTGGACCCGGGGAGGCCGCGCGCACCGGACGGATCTCGCCGGCACCGGAGCAGGCGACTCAGCCACCGGATCCCCGCCGCGAGCCCTACCGCGCTCGGGTTCCCCGCACCGGTCGGTGGCTAGGTCGCGGTCACGCACTCCGCCAGGCCCGTGGCCCGGCTCCGGTTAAAGTTCCGCAAATAGCTCCGACGACTGGCAGATACTCACCGGGCGCGGCGGGACGCGCGGCTGCGGAGGTTTTCGGGAGTTTGGGGCCGCGGGGCAGGCGGGAGGAGGCGAGGGGCCGCGGGGCTGCAGTTGACGGCGCGCGGCTCTCGGCTGGGCTGCGCCGAGACACTCACTCCGGCTCTGCCAGGGACTGCGCTGCAACAAAGGACTTCCGCTGCCGCACAGCCGCGCCTGCCGCACCGCACTGAGCCGGCCCCGCTTACGCGGCGACTCCGGGTCTGCCCACCAGTTCGCCGCGGCGTCCGCCAGCCTTCCCCTCCCTCTCGCCCGCCCACCCACTCCGCCGCTGGCGGCTAGGGGCACCCGCGATCGCCTGTTGGTTGCAACAAGTTTCTGCGTCGGGCCGCGGAGGCTGGCACTGCCCGCAGCGCGGGCGCCCGGGCGGTGGCTGGAGCAGCCCTCGCCCCTCTCTCTCCCCCGGCTCGCCTTTGGCCCTCCTCCTGTTTGCACAGCTGGACGCCACTGGGATCCTCCCGACCGACTCCCCCGGGCTTGGATGCTGCAGCTCGCCTTCTGCCCGGATGATCAGACCCCTGGCCCGCAGGACCCCGCCCCCGCGCTCCACCCTGGACACTTTGGGGGCGCTGACACCCTCGCCCCGTCCCGTCTGAAGCTTCTCCGCTCGGGGTCACCGGCTCCCCGAGTCCCCCCACCCCGCCTCGAGCGGGGCCGTCGTCGGCCTCTGGCCTGAGTCACTTCCCCCGCCATGCCCCGCCCGGCCCGCCTCCTTCCCTGGCTCCCGCCGCCGCACGCAGCCGCCTGCCCCGCGCGCTCCCGCACCCCGCTCCCGCCCTAAACGCGGGTGCATCCTTGCCGGTGCCCACCCGGGGCCGAGGGGGACAAGCTGTGGGTTTTTGGTTGTTGGTTTTTTTTTTGGTTTTTTTTTTTTTTTTTTTTGCACACGCCGGGAAAGTCCCGGGTCATGGCGGAGGAGTGTGGGGAGCCCGTGACGCTCAGCACAGTCCCCCACACTTCCGCCTGCAGTCACGACTCGGGACGGTGGCGGAGGCGCCCGAAGCGCTGGCAGACCCCCGCCTGGCCACTCCGGCAGCCAGCCAGACGACGCACGTACGCACGCACGCACGCACGCATGCACACCAAGCCGGGGGGCCGCTGACTCCTTAGCAGCCGGGTCACGTGGGCCCGGCGCGGGAAGCCGCGCGAGAGCAGGCCCGCCGGGTGCGTGAGCGGGCGCTGCCGCGTGCTGTGCGCAGCGCGGGACCCGCCCCTCCCGCACGGAGAAGCCAGCCCGCCGCCGCGGCGGAGTCTGGGTAAGCGACGCGGCCCTGCCCCTGTGGGCTGCACCGGGCTCAGTCCCTCCCGCCGCGAGTCACCCGGGCGGCGGCTGCAGCTGCACCCGTCGCGGGACAGATGCAAGTAGCCGGGGACAGGGGTGTTTTTTCGTTTTTTGGGTTTTTTTTGGTTTTGTTTTTTGTTTTTTTTTTTTGGTCCGTTAGAGATGTCAGGCAGGGCCCTGGAGGAAATTAGCAACGGCGAGCGAGGGCTGAGCGCGCGGTGCCCGCAGCCGCCCTTGGCTGTGGGAGGCCGGGGCCTAACGCTGGCGGGATGGCGCGTGCCGGCCCTGCACGGCCGTGGAGCCCATCGGGCTGCGGGCCGGGCTCTGACCGTCTCAATGGGTCCGTGACTCCCAGCGGCAGGCCTAGGGCTCTAACTAGCGGTCGGGTATCCAGATGAGGCACCGCGGCCATCACTTCCCCCTCCCCCATCCAGTTTGTGAGTACCCAGTGTCTAAGGCCGATTGCCCCCCCCACCCCTAATAGTTCATCCTCCCCCCACGTGTTTTATCATAGCCAAGTGGTTTTTCCTTTTGAAATTTACCACCATCTTATCACTGTTTTCCTAGCACTCATTTGGAGAAATCCAGCCGTTATCAGTTGCTTAGGAAACGCATAGCGCT
The DNA here is from genome assembly GCA_004025045.1 of Sigmodon hispidus. Classification (NCBI taxonomy): domain Eukaryota; kingdom Metazoa; phylum Chordata; class Mammalia; order Rodentia; family Cricetidae; genus Sigmodon; species Sigmodon hispidus. The sequence goes on from PVIH01000032.1 coordinate 56,094, forward strand.
GGACCTGGAACCCGATAGCAACTAGTGTTGTGTTTCGTACATTAACTCCCGAATCCCTCTAAGGGATTAAACTTGGCGTTCTTCCTCATGAGACTCCAGCGAGTCCTTTAAAAGCTGCAGAGCTATTGATTGACAGGATTAAAAGTACGTCTTGGAATCTGGGTTTTCAGACCTGAAAAGGACCTTAAGTAAAATAAGAGTTCATCACTCTCTTTTCACAGAAGACAACGGACCTAAAGAGCACAGTGTTGCATGACCAAAATTCCGCACCTTTTATAGTTAGCTGCCGGCGCTTTTTGCCAATGAACTTGCCTTTGTGCCAATGCTGCATTGTCAGTTCATCCTGCTTCAGACAATGTATCCATCAGAAGTGATTACACTCAGCTTGCAGGACTTCTCAGGTTGATTGAGAAGTTAGGTCCGGCCATTGTGGTTGCTCTAGAGAGTAGTAGGTATAGCGCTGTTTCTGGGTGAATTGTGCCTAGTGTATCATTTCCCTTTCCACACACCAACACCAGTTCAGTATAATACTCCCAGGGATAGGCATGGACACTTGTTTTGATTTTTTGAGACTCAAGAGTCTTACAATATAATTGTCCAGGCTATGGTAGAATTAGTGATTGGTCTTACATCAGATTTCTGGGTGCAGCAGTTGCAGGTGTATGCCACCTTGGCTGGCCACTGTTTCTTCTTCGGGTTTAGGTATCAATCTTTTAGCAACCTGGGTACATTTTAGTTAAGAGTAAATAGGGAGCTACTGCTAGACAGTAGAATAGACATGAAATAGTTCAGATGACTGGGATGCCATTAGGAAGTGGTAAAACATCAGAGGTTGGTCAGCAAGAAGAGCTGCACATGCACACGTACACGACATTTGTGCCCAGTACTGTAATGTCTTTTTTAGCTACAAACTCAGTGTTTTGTCTCAGCGTTTAGTTTAATGTGCTAACCTTTGCCAGCTGTTTCCCTAGGTGAATTCCCCGAAACGGTAGTACTGTCTTCATGTTACAAATGTTTTTAGCCTGCAGAAATGGACCGGAAAGATAGACCTGACTGTGGTGGCAGTCTTTGAGGGGAATGTAAGCCTAGATCACTTGTCTCCCGAGTCTAGTCAGTGCTTTTTTGCTTTATGTCTTGCTCCCACTTCAAGCCGGGAAGGGGATGAGAGAATCGCCTGTGGCTGATTTATTGGCGCCTGTGGTTGCCCAGAGAGGCCAAGCAGGACTTTCAGCTGCCCTCTATGCCTTGCAGAGTGGAGCCGTGCACTTCCACCCTATCTCCTGAGGGGAATGCAAAGGAGCCAGGCTGTCTAGCTGGGGAGGAGGGCCCAAGTGGCTTGGCAGTAAAATATCCTGACCATGGCTGTGCTGCTGGGAAGTGTTGCATAATGTGCCCCCTCCACCGGCCCAGAGTGATTTATTTCTTGCCAGCTGTAGGTAGTGTTTGACCAATTTGTCCATTTTTGTAGTAACAGCTAGACAGAGTTGGAGGGCTGTCTTGTCGATTTCCCTTAGAAAAGCAGTACAGGTGTTGTTATCTTGATGAATGGTGAAGTAGTTATACACCACTTCCTGTACCCCCTTTCTTTTTACTTCATAGAGCATGTGAGCCTGAATCCGAGAGAAGGCTGATATGAAAATACTGCTCCAGTTTCCCATACCAGTTACAGACTAGATCCTTTGACCTCTACACTGTCTGTTAGTTAGGTTCCTCAATCAATTGTTTTTCCTTTGGGCTGTGAGATGGTTTGTTAAGAGCTCTAACCCAGGTTTAGTTCCCAGCCCCCCTGTGATGACTAACAACCATCTGTAACTCTAGTCCCAAGGGATCTGATTCCTTTTGCTTTCCTCAGGCTCTTGTGTGGTGCATCTGAATTCATACAAGTACACACATAAAATATGTTTTGTTAAGACTGCTGTACATAATAATAACCCCAGCACTTGGGAGATAGAGGCAGGTGGATTTCTGTGAGTTTGAGGCCAGCCTGGTCTACATAGTAAGTACCAGGACAGCTAGAGCTACATAAGAGGCCCTGTCTCACAGCCCCTTCAGCTCCCCAAAAAGGTAGAGGAAAAAGTATTTAAATAAAGCTAATATGAGTTTTGATTAGTAGTTGATTTTATTTATACTTGGTTATGCTTTGAGGATCAAACCTGGCTTCTTGTGAATGCTAGTCAAGGCCCCTACTACTGAGCTATATTAGATTCCCTACCCTTTGACAGGCTTCTGTTTTCATTTCGTTAAGCCTTTTTCTTCCCTCTTAAAAAAAAGAATATTTAAGGCTTGTGCCTTTATTCCCAGCACTCAAGAGACAGCATCAGGCAGACCTCTGTGAGTTCAAGGACAGCTTGGTATACAGAATGAGTTCCGGGACAACCAAGCAAAGAAACTGTGTCTTGAAAAGCCAAAAATGAAAACCTTATTTATGAAAATTTTTTAATATTTATTTTTATCTTATGTGAATCAGTGTTTTGCCTGCATGTATAACTGTGTAAGGGTGTCAGATCTTGGAATTACAGACAGTTGTTAGCTGCCATGTGGATGCTGGGAATCAAACTCAGTTCCTCCAGAAGAACAGTCAGTGCTTTTTTTTTTTTTTTTTTTTTTAAACTTTATTTATTTATTTGCCTTGGTGTTTGCCTGGAACTGAAACTACAGACAGCTGTGAGCTGCCATGTGGGCGCTGGGAATCGAACCCGGGTCCTCTGGAAGAGCAGATGGTGCTCTTAACCGCTGAGCCATCTCTCCAGCCCCAGTCAGTGCTTTTAACTGCTGAGCCATCTCTCCAGCCCAGAAAAATGTTTTTATATTGTTAAGTTTTTGAAATTTTTCTAGTTTGTTGCTTTCCTAGTTACAGATCAAAACCAATGTTTTGTTCTGAAACACCAGGCTTTTTAGGCAGAGGATCTTATTAGCCTGCACAGCCCACGTGGTAGCGTGTTAACTGACTGTAATTCTCTGACAGGAAGTGCTGGTGTGCACTGCAGCTATTGGCTCATGCCCTCTGTCTTCTAGGTCCAGTCTGCTTCTGTCACATCTAGCGTTCCCTGTTCTCTGATGGCTTTATTTTGTTCTGTTAGAATGGAGTTTTTTATATCCAAGGTCTGTTGGCTTGGTGCTTTATCAGGCACGTACACCCACCCCCACACCCCCACCCCCACCCCGTCGTGTTAGAAGTTGGAAAGGCTCTGTCTGCCGCTGCAGGAGCCCCAGACTGTCCTGTTGAAGGTTCAAACTGTAACTGCCCTCCCTGTGCCTTCCACAATGTCTCCTCTAACATTCTCCATGAAGTTTTGTAAGTAGATCGTAGGGTTTCGGGAAGGTTTTTAGCTCGGACTGTATTTTCAGACTCCACAGTTCCGTATCGTTTTTAGATACTGAGGAAATAAATTCAAAGGAATATAAGAATAAATGCTTCCTTTTCCGAGGTTTCAACAACAACAGCAAAAAAATTGGGAAGAGTGTGGCCTTTCCTTGTCTGTAGCCATCCTACTCTTCATTAGTTTAGATCATTTCTGTGTCTTTGACTTGGGTGTATATTTCTGGGCCTGTGCATGTGAGGTCAAAGGTTGATGTTGGGCATCTTCCTCAGTTTCTTCTTATATTTTGAAACATTGTCTCACTGAACTTGAAGGGCACATCTAAATTGGCTAGACAGTGAGCTCCAGGCATTTGTCTAACTACTGGAGCACTAGGAGTCCAGCTGTACATTGTTACATGCGTTTTAAAGAAATACTTGATTTTTTAAATTTTAATTATGAGTGTAGGGGTGTTGTGCATGTGAGTACAGAGCCCTTGAGAAGAAGGTGTGAGATCCCCTGGAGCTGGCATTACAGGCAGTCCAAAGCTTCCTGGTGTGGATGCTGGGAATCAAACTTGGATCCTCTGGAAAACAATACTGCCTCTTCTGAGCCATCTCCCCAGGCCTCACCAAATACATTCTACATTTTGTAAAAAAGCTTTTTAAAATCTTATGTGTATGGATGTTTGTCTACACATACATAAGTGTACCGCAAGTGTGCTTAGTGCCTATTTAGGCCAGAGGACCTCAGAAGTGTTAGATCCTCTGGAACTGGAGTAACGATGGTTGTGAGACACATTGTTGGTGCTGGGAACTGAACTCAACTGAGGAACAAATGCTCTTAGCCACTAAGCTGTCTTTCCAGCCCCAGTATGAGCTCACACGAGTGAGTGTGTGTCAAGGTGCACAGTGTACCTATGGTAGGTTGAAGAAAGAAGGCACTCCAAGGAAGAAATTTTAAAGCCTATGTAACAGCAGGAAGGTCCAGCCTAGTTGGACTGAACACCAAACAGCCATCCAAAGTATTTATTGTTACACAAAGTATTTCCTCATACCAAGGTCCCTTAATCTTAATTTACATGTCTTACTGAAGGAGAGCATTGCTTACCCCCATGACTCTAGTCCTTTATTATGTATTGAGTGCAATATACACTAAGATATGAGCCTCAGGTGTGCCTGAGGTTTCTTTTGACCAAGGTAATAGGATGACTGCAGTGCCCCTACTGCAAAACAGTTCTACAGATCACAGAAAACAATCACTGTTTCCCACAAGGATTCTTCAAGGTCAAAGTACCTCTAAAAAAACCCAGCTGTTCCATGTAAAGTCTACCACAAATACAGTGACTGCTAAATTCTTACCACACACACATTTTTAAGTCAGGGCCCTGGGATCTGAACCCAGGTCCTCATATTTGAGTGGCACTTTACTGACTGAGCTATTTCATCAAGTCTCTAAGCTCAGGCCTCAGACTTCCATGAGCTAAAATTACAGGTGTGCACTCCATGTGTGCAGGTGCCCTTGGAGACCAGTTGTGAGAGGTTGTAAGCCTAATGTGGGTACTGAGAACAGAACTCAAGTCCTCAGCAGGAGCAGCAGTGCTCGTAACTGCTGAAACATCTCTTCAGCTCCTTGAAATCATTTCTTTATAAATAAGTATAAAACTGTCCCATTTACATAGTTTGAACTAATGCAGAAGTTATTGTAATCTAGAAAGTAAATTGGGTTTTGTAGTCTGTAAAATATCAAGTGCAGTGCAGTGTTAGAGTGTGAAATGATCTTTTGGGTTTCCTTAGTTTCTTGTTCTTCTAAAGCAGAGATACTTGACTAAGGTGTCTATTACAATCTCCTGAGAAGTTTCTTTAAAAAAAAAAAAAAAAAAGTCTACAGGGAGTGGGGAGGGGGTGTTCCTCGGCATGGCTCAGCAGGTGAAAATATTTGTCAGACAAGCCAAATGGCCTGAGTTTGGTCCTTAGAACCTCCATGGAAGAAGAGAAATAATTCGATAACATTGATTCTATTTTGACCTTTACACACATGCTGTAGCATATGTGGGTTTGTATTTACACAGAGATCATACATACAATAAAGGTTTTTAAATTTCTGTGTATGGGTGTTTATCCTGCATGTAAATCTGTACCGTGTGTATAGTGCCGATGGAGGCCCGGAGAAGGCATTAGATTAAATTGAGTTGGAGTTATGGACAGTTATTAGCTGCCATATAAGTGTTGGAAATCAAACTTAGCCAAGCCATCTCTCTTATTACTGATTTTAAGACTGAGTGGTCCAAGGACAGCTCTCTGGAGTTAGTCCTTCTGCCACCTTGTGGGATATGGGGATTGAACACAGGTCTGTGCACAAAAGCCTCTATCAACTTAGCAATCTTGAATAAAATGAAATAAAAGTCCTAGAGCCCAGCCCCAGCAATTTTGAGGGTTATTCTGTGGTGGAACTTCAGCATCTGTACAGCTTTGAAGAGTCTGTACTGTATAGTCGGTGGTAGGATGCACTGTCATAGGAGAGAATTACTTCTTACAGTCTTTCATTCTTGCTGGGAATAATGGTATATGCTTATGATCGCACTGTTCAAGAGCTTGAGGCAAGAGACTAGAGAGTTCAAGGTCAGCCTGGACTACATAGTAAATTCCAGGTCAGTCTAGGTTATAATGAGATTTTTGTCTCAGATAAAACCAGATGAGTTCATTCATTTGTTAAATATAATCAAATGTTACACATCCACAATCATCTAAAAATGATTACCATTTTACAATTACCAAGTTACAATGAGTGCAGAAAGCCTTATATTGTGTCTCGCTAGAGATTTTTTTAATCTTTGTATTTATAGCCATGAGTAAGTAGCTCAAAAAAACTCAGCATTCCTCTGCCAATTTTCTTATCTTTTCATTATAATTGATTATAAAGTCTGTTAAAGATTTTTAGAGCCTGAGAGAATGAAGAACTGAGTAGTAGTCTAGGTCATTGTGCCACTACTGACCTGAGAGTATAATCCAGCTAAAGAGATTGTTCTAAACAAAGATAGTGAATATCATAGTAACTGAATTATAAACAAACGAGTATACACTTGTTTCATCTTAGTTTGAACTAATCCAGAACTAATGCACTACCCTTTAGAAAGTAAAGAAGACTTACAGTCTCACAACTTCCAGTACTAAGCCTGTTGTTTAATATTACTTTGGGGGGTGAGGTGGTAATGCTTGGATGGGGAGGATTGTGCTGAATGTGATGAAAATATTTTACCTGCATGTATGAGATCCTCAAAGAATAAAATATTAAAATACTTATTTGTTTTTTTTTTTTTTAAACTTTATTTATTTATTAATTATTTGTTTGCCTTGGTGTTTGCCTGGAACTGGAACTACAGACAGTTGTTAGCTGCCATGTGGGTGCTGGGAATCGAACCCGGGTCCTCTAGAAGAGCAGACGGTGCTCTTAACCGCTGAGCCATCTCTCCAGCCCCACTTATTTGTTAATAAATGATTTTTTTAATGATCTACTTTTGCTTCTCAAAATAAATAAATAATGAAGGTAAATTATTTTCCTATGATAAGCCCAAGCCAGCCAACCTTGAACTCACTATGTATCCCTTGCTAACATTGAATTTATAGCAATCCTGCTTCAGCTTCACAAGTCCTGAGACTGCAGTGTGTACTGACATGGTATCCCTATTCATTTTTTTAAAAAATTCTTTTTTTTTTTTTTTTTTTTTTTTTTTTTTTTTTTTTTTTTTTTTTTTTTTTTTTTTTTTTTTTTTTGAGACATGGTTTCTCTGTGTAGTCCTGGCTGTCCTGGAACTCTCTGTAGACCAGGCTGGCCTTGAACTCACAGAGATCCCCCTACCTCTGCCACCAGAGAGCTGGCATTAAAGGCATGTGCCACCACCACCTGGCTTAGATGTAAGGTTTTAAATTATTTTATGTATGCAGGTGTTTTGTCTACATCTATGTCTTGGCACCACTTGTATGGCTGTGAGGATTGAATTAGCAGAAGGGGTAGCAGTGGTTGCTTTTGTTTTTGTAGCTTTGGTGGTACAGTGGCTGGCTAAAACAGGTAACTATTGTTTGAAGAAAAAAGGTATGCAGAACAGAACATGTAGATGGAAAGTGATGGGGATAGCCAAGAAATGGTATGTTGGAGTGATGTGCATATACTTTGAATCTCATCTGTAACTAGGCATGTTCACAGCAGTCTCCAAACAGCATATTCCTAAAGCCAAAAACATGGCTTTCAGTTACTACTCATAGTTGAGGGGGTAGACCTTGGGAGTGTTAAATTCAGCCAAGTTCATTACTAAAGTAAAAAGTCACTCTTTGGAGGAGTATTACTGAATCTAGAGTCTTTTATATTAATCAGAGTTTATTTTACATGTACGAGTGCTTTGCATATATGTGCCTGTGGAATCCACAAAAGAGAGCTGCAATTCCCTGGAACTGGAGTTCCAAAGGGTTGTGAGTTGCCATGCAGATGCTGGGAACTGAGCCACGTCTTTCATAAGAGCAGTAAGCACTTTAACCACTGATGTAACTCTCCAGCCCCTAATCATGGCTTTTAGGATATAAATGACTAGGTGTGAGGGGGAAAGACCCTCACCCTAATCAATAAACATTGACCCCACAATGACACAAGAGTTGGCAGGTCAAAGATGAAAAAGAAGGTTGTGAGCAAATAGGAAGACGACTTTGCAGACCAGAATGACACCAAGGCCTAGAGAGGGCATGGTTGTCAGATTGAGGGGTCAGCACCGGAAATTTCTGTGAAATTGTGGCAAAGGTACTCAGAGTAGAGATAGCATTCTTCACGGAAAGTAGGGCAAGAGTTAAACAAAATTTAAACCTGAAAATATAAGATCTGACATCTCATGGAGTAAGTAACCAGTTAGAAAAGTCAGGAGTCAGTCATTTTGAGAGCAGGTTAATGGAAACAAAGTATCGATTATTGTGCATGGAAGTTCCTTATACATTTAATCCTGTTAGTATTTCCGGTCTCTTTTTTCTTTCCACATGGACTGACTTGGCGAGTTAAATGCCCAGACCCTCCAACCTCAGTTATCTCTGTGTTACTGGAAAGAGATTCCTCCAGCTAACTCCTAGGTTAATCTGGGGCCTGCCTTCCACAGAGAGCTCTTCCTTAGATCTGAAACTAACTCAGTGTCCCACAGTGACTGTACTCTTTAATCACAAAGCTGGCCATGGCCACACGCCTGCATTTGTGGGCAGTCACATGCTCTCCTGATCACCAGTGCTGCTTCCTTTCCCAAAACTCTTGCCTTTTCCTCACTTCCTTTGCCATCCCTCAGTTCCAATGTTTTTCTTTATTTTATTTTATTTTATGTTATTGTATTAAGTCAGGGCTTCTTTATGTAGCTCTGGCTGACCTGGTACTAGCTCTGTAGATCAGAATGGCCTTGAACTCAGAGAGATTCTCCTGCCTCTGCCTTTGGAGTAATGGGATCAAAGGCTTGCACTGCCCTCCTTGGGCCTCTATTTTCTGTTTTCTAAGGATTCATACTTTTGTGTGTGTGTGTGTGTGTGTACTAGAGAGTGAGCCTAGGAACTCATGCATATTAGACAAGTCTACCACCATCTAGACCCCTTTTTAAAAATTATTTTGATACAAGGAAGGTCTAAGTTTCCCAAATTGGCCTTAAGCTTATGTTCTGTCCCAGGCAAGCCTTGAATTTATGACCTACATACCCTGGCATCAAGGACAGGTTTGATTACAGCATGCCTGTGCCATCAGGCCCAACACATGCTTAGCTTTTGAAGGCTTTTGTTTTCTTCTCTCTCAGTTTGGTTGCCCTGAATAGCTCCATAACCATTTGGAAACTCTGGTCTTGTCATTTCAGAGCCCCCCTCCCCTTTTGGCCCCTTCTTGAGCCGTCTCCACTCATCACCAAACATTTCTACTTCCTAAGCCAGTTTCTGTGGCTAGCTCTAGTGTTGTACTCTTACATCAACACCAAGAACATGGCAGTTACTCTGAAAATGTTTTCTGAGGAAATAAAGGACATCTTCTAGTAACCCAACCCAGAGTTCTGAGACTCACTTTTAACTGTGCAGTGGTGTGTCTGGCATGTTTCTGTGTTCTCCCTTTATTCCCACTGCCATTACATTGTTCCTAGTTGTGCCCTTGACTAATAGACCTGTTGATGGCACCGCCTAGTTCAGTGGTTCTCAACACCCCCCCCCAATACTGTGACCCTTTAATACAGTTCTTTATGTGGTGGGGACCCCCCAACCATAAAATTACTTTTGTTGCTACTTCATAACTATAATTTTACTACTGTTACGAACCATAATGTAAATATCTGTTTTCCAATGGTCTTAGATGACCCCTGTGAATGGGGCGTAGTGGAATGCTGGCGTTAACTAAAAAAGCCCTGTCTGTATTCTAGACATTTAAAATACAACTTGTATTTGTTGTTAATTGTAGTGTGATCTTACTTATGTTAGTGTCTTTTCCTCCCCTAGACACTACCTTGTGATGATCCCTATAGTATATAGCCTTATACTTAGTTTAGAACTTTCTTAGACAAAGCGGGGAGAGATGTAGTAGAATGCTGGCATTACTCAAGGAAGCACTAGTGACCTCAGCGAATCCTAGTGACCTCAAAAGATCCAGCATCCGATGTGGTGTGGCCAGGATCCTGGGAACACCAACCTGCTCTGCCCTGTTTTGTTTCTGCTTTCTCTGGGGGTAGGCTGAATGTCCAGCATGGAAGTTCTGAACCTCTTAGAATTGCATTGTATCTGTGAGTCTTTGCTTGACCCTATAATAAATATTAATCCTTGTGTGATTATTGTATTTGAATAATTCTGGCTATAATGGGGTGTTTGACCCCAAAGGGCTCACAACCCACAGGTTGAGAAGCACTGGCCTAGTACCTATTGAACACTTAATGGTTCTACTATTTACTCAGCCTTGGTCCCCCATACACCTTCATTAACAAAGTCTCACTGATATAGCTCAGGCTGGCATTGAACTCCAGACCTCCTGAGTGCTTACAGGTGTGTACCACTACACCTGTCTTGAGATGACAGCTCTCTCAGTTGTCTCTCGGGAGGATGCTGCTATCGGCCATATTCTCTAAGTGAAACCAAGGTTCAGGAAGTTGAGTGTCCTGTCAAGATCACAGGACATTGACAGAGCTGAAACTAAGTCATTGAATTTCCGAGGCCAAGCTTTTAGTACTATACTCTTCCTGCAAAGAATAAGTAACTGGCAGTGCTGTTCCTCCAGGAGCATCCTGGGTAGCTCATTTCAGACATAGCTGGGGTACAACTGGGCTATGTCTATACAAAGTATCTTCAGTGAGCCAAGCCTGTCTGTTATTTCCTTCTTTATAGTGCATTGAATTCTTCTGAAGTTAAAATATCACACCCCTCCCATACATCACTTGGTTCTACCTGTATACTGAAGTCAGGCCAGACTGAACATCCTCACACTCATGGTCTTCTTTGTACTCATCTCCAGTGTCCTGGTGCATGTTAACACTTTTGCAATATGATGATGGTCATTTTGTGCTTTATCTCCTTAGCCTGGATTCTTGACTTGGGCATTTATGGCTTTGTGTCATCTTTTTTCTGTTTGTAGCCTTGTACAAAACATGCTTTTGATTGTGTGTGTGTTTCAATGAGAAAATGAAAATGTGAACTGCTCCTCAGCCCCATAACCATGAGGTCTTTGCCTGTAGCTTTTTTTTTTTTTGTGCTCTTTCTCTCTTGTGTATGGTTCACTAGCTGGTTATGCCAGTGCTCCATATATATAGGAAAAACTGGTGAGATGCATATGATCCAAGAATTTGGTAGGGGTTTTTCTGAAGCTTTTTTTTTTTTTTTTTACAGCTGAGTTAAAGCATTACACTGTGAGCCATTTTATTCATTCTAAAGTGTTTTTGTATGCTGAAACTAAACCTCAAATATAGGGCTTTAAAAAATCTTGTAAATTGGTGATGTTTAAAACCAAATGTGGTGATCGTAAACAGTAACTTTTGGTCAAATAACCTCTTAGAATAATAACCACAGTTTGCAGTTTTGTTCTTTTTTTAATTATTTACTTATTATGTATACAGTATATAGAGGAGGGCACCTGATGTCATCACAGATGACTGTGAGCCACCGTGTGGGTGCTGGTAATCGAACCCAGGTCCTCTGGAAGAGCAGTCAGTGCTCCTAACCTCTGAGCCATCTCTCCAGCCTCAGCAGTTTTGTTCTTATTTTAGAGGATAGGCTCAAGATTCTATGGCTTCTGTTTAACTGTTTCAGTGATGCTGAAAGTTTGGATTTTTTAATGACATGAGGAAGAACCAGAAAGATGGCTCTGAAGATAAAGGCACTTCCTGAACAAGTTGATGGCTTGACTTGAGCCCTGGGGCCCACATGTTAGAACCAATTGCATACCATTGTGCTCTGACTTTCACATGCATACGCACATACATACACACACAGAGACACACACAGACACATGGTAGTAATAATAATAATGATGAATTTTTGAGTGCGATGACTTAGCAGTAAGGATGTTTACTGACAAGCCTGACAACCTGAGTTTGAACCCCTAGACCTACATGCTGGAATTAAGGAACCATGACACTTCTGCAGTCTGTCGTCATATCTCCACATGTGTGCCATGGCATGCTTGTACCCAAACACACACACAAACACACTAAATACATACTAAAATTTTTCTTGTAGTTTATTTAGTGTTTGCATATGTATATACATGAGTGGGTATGTGGCATCTTTAGGTGTGGAGGCTAAGAGCTGTATGTAGTTAAGACATTTTGCAGGACACCTGCTTTGTTTCATTGGTACTAGAGTCTGAAATTCAGTCTTACTGATTAAGTAGGAAGCACTCTTAACTGCTGAGCCACCTCTCTAACCTTATAATAAGTTTTTAAAATGTGGAATGATAGAGGGCTAGAGTTTCGTTTTATTGGAAGATGGAGACATTTTTGAAATAAGGAGAAAACAAAGGTAATCCATGAAGAGTCTGCAGCTAAGAACATTGTTACTCTTGCAAAAGACCTGGGTTTGCTTTCCAGCATCTACAGAATAACTTAAAACTACCTGGAACTCCAGTTCCAGAAAATGCAGCAAAGTGCATTCTTCTGACCTTTTTTGGCACTGCATGCATTTGATGCACAGGCATGCATGCAGACCGAACACCCATACACATAAAATAATTCTGAGACAGAGGAAGGGAGAAGGGAGGGAGGGAGGGGAGAGAGAGAGATTGCTTGTACTATTCTTGCAGAGGACTCAGGTTTGAGTCCTAGCACTCACATGGAGTGACTTCCCAACCACCTGTAACCCTGCTCCTGGGGGAATCCAACACCTCCAAGAGTAGCTGTATTCAGACACATAGACACATGATTTTAATAATTTATTTGAATTATAAATAACTTTTTAAAAAGTAACGTGAGTATAGAGTTAAAAGAATCAAGTTGTAGATTCTTGAGATATAATTGTTTGGGAAGAGTAGCACTTGTAAGCAGTACTACCTGTGGATATATGTTACATACTTAATAAAACCTGAATATTAGGGGAGAAAGCACACTGTCATGTCCTAAGCAGACAGCTCAGATCCTTGAATACAAGAATAAACAGCTGAGAGTCAATCACGGACACCTTTAATCCCAGCACAGGGAAAAAACTGGGAGTGGTGACCTATACCCTACAACTCCAGAGACAGAACTTCTGTTTTTGTGAGTTCAAGGCTACAGCCTTTAATCCTAACCTGGATGGGATAGGGTATATAAGGGCTAGAAACCCAGAGAGACAGAAAGACTGGCAGAAGCAAGGCTGAGGAAGTTGTAAGACAGCTGGGTGAGAACTGACCGTGGTGCTTCCTCTCTCTGATATTTCAGCCTTACCCCGATATTTGGCTCTGAGTCTCATTCGTGCTGCTACAACCACCCTTTGGTCAGGGATATAGTCCTGCATAGGAAGAATGTGGTGATGTATAAGAAGAGTCAAAATCACTAAATTCAGGATGGTAGGAGGCAAGGTAGGTAGGAGTGAAATGTGGGCCAAGCCAAGGAGTTTCTGCCATGCATATAATGATTGTTGCCTGTGTTCATAGTTGGTCGGTAGGTCTGTTTTTTTTATTTTTTTTATTCATTTGTTGTTCTCTGTACTACTCGCTTATCCAAAATGGTTTATAGTTTTAAGTTCAAGTAGTGTAGTCTCCTGCCAGCCTTTCACCCCTACTCCTTAGTTCCCCTCCCAAAATTGTTCAGGAGTGGAAAGTCTTCTACAATGTCTGAACCTTCCCAGTGATAATATACATGGACAAGAATTATATTTATATAAAACTATTTCTTCCATGTTTAAAAGGAAGATAACAATTCAGTTTCTTTTACATAGTTTTCTACCTATGACTTTTCTTACAAATATATCTTAGAGATTATGTTGTAGCAGTATATTATATAGTTAATAAAATCAGTTCTTTTGTCAGCAGCAACATTGTCATTATGCTATATTTTCAACGTTATATTGCTTTTGTTGTATGCCATCTGCTTAACCAGCAGGAAATCTAAATTTCCCTCTAATTCTTCTTTTGTAAATATTCCTGAAGCTTCCTGTGGAGGTTTTTATCTGTAGTTCTTCTCCATGATCCTTTACTTTGGGAGTCATGTTCCCTTTTAAGGAATGAATATGGGGGAGGCAGATTTGGGTTTGGGAGTGTGGGTTTGAATCCTCTGCTTCTGTGGTCTTGGGCAGTTGTTCATTCAGCCCTTAATCTGTAAAGATAATTTAGTATTCTTTTGTTTGTGAAGTTCTTTTAAGAGTTGAATGGGTTAAAATGCCTAACACACAGGAAGCACTGTAAAGTATTAGCTGTTTTCCTATCTTTATTGTAGTATTGATTGTTCACCTGTCTGCTATTCATGCTACTTCCCATCTCTTGGTAGATAACCCTGCCTTCCACCATTGACCTCCTTAGGCCTTGGTCTGTCTGGCTAGCGAGGGAACCTCATTTTCTAAATCTGCTCTTTTAAAGAGTGTTCTCCCAGTTCCCAGTGACACCTACCAAACTGCAGCCACCTTCTCCCCTGTAGCACCAGGGATGTTGGTATAGCTAGGGCGGAAATTGTGGTGAAATATAGCCTCCCACCTGCCTGCTGTGTCCTTGCTGCTCACAGTCACATAGTCTGTCTTGGCCAGAATTGGCTTGCATACCCTCATGCAGGAGTTTTCCCCGGAGGCTCATTTGCCATATCTCCATTTTCTTATGGAGAATCTGCATCGGGTACGTGTCTGAGTTTAACTGAGACAAGACCAGGTTGTAGGTTCTTTTTCATGAGTGCCCAGACCCATATAAATTGTGAGGCCAGTATCTCCTGAATGCCAGAGGATCTCAAAAGAAAATTGAGAGTTCTAGCCCAGGTAGCATGTCCATTAAAGTAGAGAGGTAGCTTAGGCTCTCAACCAGGTAGGATGTCCTGTTATTTGCTTTAGTAGCAGTTTCTATTACAACTCAATTTTCACTTATCTCCTCTAGCTTTGAGCCATACATCTGCATCTCATTTCCATTTCTCCAATGAGGAAATATCATTAGAAGCATGATCATGCCAGGCACTATTGGCACAAGCCTTTAATCCCAACACTTGGGAGGCAGAAGCAGGCAGATCTCTGTGAGTTTGAGGCCAGCCTGGTCTACAAAGAGTGTTCTAGAACAGCCAGGGCAACATAGAGAAGTGCTGTCTGGAAAAACCAGAGGGAAGGAGGGAGAGGAGGGAGAGAGAAAGAAATGAGCATTTCTTTCCCTCATGTATCATTCATACAAGACTACCCTCTTTTTTAAAAAATTATTTTTAGTTTATGTGAATTGTTGTTTTGCCTGCATGTATAACTGTGTCAGATCTTGGAATTACAAACAGTTGTTGGCTGCCATGTGGATGCTGGGAATCAAACTCAGGTCCTCTGGAAGAACAGTCAGTGTTCTTAACCACTGAGCCATCTCTCCAGCCCAGAGCTACCTTCTTATTTGGTTTAAAAAAAAAAATACATCTTACTGTTCAGTAGAGTTTATCTCAGTTGTGATAATGGAAGAAGTTTAATATTAGATAGGGAGTGAAGTTAACAGTGTTGAGTATTTTCATTTAAAACTAGACCTTAAGGCTCTAGATTTGTGTGAATTATAACTAGTTTTATGTATGTATGTATATATTTATGTATAAATATATTTACATATGTGTAAGCACACCTATACATCCAAAACATACATATTTATGTTGTTTTTTTTTTCTCAGAGCCACAATGGATACTGCTAGCCATAGCCTTGTTCTTCTGCAGCAGCTGAACATGCAGCGAGAATTTGGTTTTCTGTGTGATTGCACAGTTGCTATTGGAGATGTTTACTTCAAAGCCCACAGAGCGGTACTTGCTGCTTTTTCCAACTATTTCAAGATGATATTTATTCACCAAACAAGGTAAGAATGTGTTCTTGTAAATGGGAAGAATTTCTAATATTGTGATATATATGTCTTACTATAATAGCGTTTAAGGTATTGTTATGGGGTTTCCCTAGTACAAGTTTTTAACTCAGTATATGGTATCTATGGTAGAACATACTAATGAAAACAAGTATAGCTAAAATTGATTAGGCTTAGCTCAGGCAGGTGTGGTGGTGCATGCCTTTAATCTTACCCCTTGGGAGGGAAAGGCAAGTAGATATCTGAGTTTTAGACCAACTTGTCTACATAATGAGTTCCAGGTCAGCTAAGGGTACCTAGTGAGACTCTGTCTTGAAATAATATCACCAACAAAAAACAGCTTAGCCAGTACCCAATCTTCAATCCTATAATATAACTACACTGTTGTCAGGTCTTAGAGAAAAGGCAGCTAGCTGAGCCTGAGCTGCTGAATGGCCCATCCAGGTGTAAACAGCTGATCAGTTGGGCTCAGATATAACTCTGTCTGAAGCTGAACATCCGTTTGTAAGCACCAGGTCACTGATCTCTAGTGTACTGACATTGCAGTGTCATACTCTATCTACTGTTGCACATTTTACATCACCAGTCAGAGGTCATTTGTTCCACACGTTTGTTTTTGTTTTGTTGTTTTTAGTTAGATAATGCAGGAATTCAGATTTTTAGCTCTGGGAAAGATTAATTTTAGTCTAGCTTTATTCCATTCTAGAACAATTAATTAATTAGTTAATTAATTAATTTAGAAATTTTGAGATAGGGTCTCACTAAGTTGCCCAGGCTGGCCTTGAGCTCACACTGTAGCCCAGGAAGAATAGAGGTTGTGTTTCTCTTGCTTCATCCTTCTAAGTAGCTGGGGCTATAGGCCCGAGCCACTAGACTTGGTTTCAGGTGTATTTGGTATGTTATTATTTTGTTTGTTTTTAAAGAACTGTATATGAAATTGAGATGTCAACCTCAGTTATATATTTTTTATTTAATTGTTCAGTCATTTAAATATTTCCTAAGTACATATGTTAAGAGATTTGAGCTAGACCATAGTAATTTCTGTCTTCAAGAAATCTATAGTCTGATAGAGAATTAAATATAAATCAAACAATTGAGCTTTCTTGTGTTAGTCACTTTTCATTACTGTGACAAAATGCTTACACAATCAGAGATTTGTTTTGGCTGCAGTCTCAGGCTTTAGTCCACTATGGTCAACTGGCACCATTGCTTATAAGACTATAGGAAGGCAGGAGTACCATGGCAGAAGAGCATGCCAGGAAAGCTGCCCACTTCATAATAGGCAGGGAGAAAGCAGGAACAGTGCAGACAGATCAGGAGCAAAGTAAATAGCCATGGGAAGCCTGTTCTTAGTGACTCCTCTTTCACTGTGGCCCCATCTCGTAGTCTCTACCACTTGCCAGCTGGCTACAATGAGCCTTCAAAGGACAGTTCACATTCACACCCAACACTTTCTCGTCTGTTAATGTCTTTTTCGGTATGGGGAGATTAAATGGGTTGGTAGCATTAAAGTGCCTAGAACAGCCAGGCATGGTGGCACAGACCTTTAATGCCAGCACTGGGAGGTGGCAGCAGGCAGATCTCCAAGTCTGAGGCCATCCTGATCTACAGAGTGAGTTCTAGCACAGCCAGGGCTACACAGAGAAACCCTGTCTCAGAAAACACAAAATGCTTAGGAACAGAGCTTTGCTGTTACTAATGTAGTGTCTAACGTCAGAGTGTATTCAAAGTAAAAGAGTTCTAGCAGGCCTGTTTTGAAAAGTTTGGAACAGACTTTATAAATCTGAAAAATCAGCTCTTCAGGTGTTGCAGAGTAGTAAGCAAAAGGAGGTATATTGCCATCAGAGGGGAAATGGCATGAGTCAAGGTTAAGTAGCTAATGCTTGTAATCCTAGCACTTTAGGAACAGACAGGAGGATTACTGGAAGTTTGAGGTCAGCCTGGGCTATATTGCAAGTGTCAGGCTTGAGCTACATAGTAAGACTCTCAAAAAAAGTCTCAAGAGAAGAAGAAGAAGAAGAAGAAGAAGAAGAAGAAGAAGAAGAAGAAGAAGAAGAAGAAGAAGAAGAAGAAGAAACAAAAGCAGTAAGTGGTATAAAGACTTTTATAGGTATGAAGCAAAAGCAGATGTGGTCACCCAGACAGCAGAGTAGATGAGGTGACTAGAACGTAGCATGGTACAAAGATGGGGTTGAGATGCTAGCCAGATAATGGGAATTCTTTTCTGCTAGAGGAGTTTTATCTCTAATGTGACACTGTAGATTACATTCACCGCATTACAGATGCTGTCTCCCACTTAGCCTCTGAGCTGTGACTTGTGAGTTTAGAAGCTGTGAGCTTCTAAAGCCCTCATTGTGAGCTAGGTGCTATCCAAATATAGGCACTGTGAAAGGTGTGGCCTGACCTGTGTAGTATTTGTATTGAGCAGCTAAACTCCTCCAGATAACAGAATTCTGAACTTATTACCTGCCCCATACTTGTTACAGAGCACCCCAGTGAAACAGACAACACACAGCAAAAAGAGTAAACCTGGGAGGAAGCAGGGATCCCAAGACACAGGGACTGGAGAAACCAGATTGCAAATGCTGAATCCCAGTCTATTCTGACTCAGAATAAACTGCTCGGGGAAACTGACTCCATTGATGCTGTCCACTGTTTCTTCATGTGCATCATTTTCCTTTGGCTATTTCTACTCTATTCTAATTTTACAGAGGCTTACTGTGTTATTCTATCTAGTAGCCAAATTGAGTTTACTATAAAGCTTTTCAAAATTACACTTGCATTCACCTGTGAGTTAAAGATCTAGAAGCCAAATAAACAGCATCATTTATATTTTAAATGTTAACAATTTCATTTGGTTCCTTTAAAAATAGGTATATTTTTGTTTAACTTGGTTTGCTTTTGGTTGTTTGATTCTCATTTTGTTTGTTTATGTGTATGATTGTTTTGCCTGCATGTTGTGAGCTGTTATATGGATTCTGGAAACTGAAGCCAGGTCCTCTACCAGAGCAGTAAGTGCTCTTAACCACTGAGCCATCTGTCCAGTCCCCAGTTTTGGTTTCTAAGATAGGGTCTCATTATAATTAACAATTTTACATCATCCAGCTTAATGGCAATAATTACATTCATAATGTCATACTTGAAACTGTCACTGTTTCTAAAACCCTTTCATCACCCTAGGCAGAAACATTGCCTTAATAAACAGTAACCTTTCACTCTCTTCAGCCACCTATAACTACCCCTTACCTAAGTTTAGGTTTTCCCTCACCCCAAATGTTTCTGTCCCTGTCCCTTGTATATGGGTGCTTGGCCTGCATATATGTCTGTGTTGTGCTTGCATGCCTGATGTCCATTGAGCCAGAAGAGGGCACTGGGTGCCCTGGAACTGGACCACAGTTGTGAGCCACATATGGGTGCTGGGAATTAAACTAGGTCTTCTGGAAGAACAAGTGTTTTTTGTTTGTTTGTTTGTTTGTCTTGTTTTTTGTTTGTTTGCTTTTTTTATTACTAAGCCATATTTCCAGCCCAGTTTTGTCTCTTAAATGTGTTTGTATTGGATATTTTTTTGATTTGTTTGAAATAGGGCTTCTTTTTGTATCCCTGGCTGTTGATGAGTGCTAGGATTTAAGGCATGTGCTATACTATGCCCAGCTTTGTTTTAACTATTTCATGGACATGGTACCATATACTTTTTGGACTTTTTTGTCTGACTTTTTTATTTAGCATGTTTTCAAAAATTTAACCCTGTTATAACACACACCAGAAGGTTATTGTTTTTCATGGCAGAGTAGCATACCATTGTATTCACAGCCCCATTTTGTTTATGCATTCTTTCTCTTTTTTTTTGCAACAGGGTCTGGCTAATAGCCTTGGCTGTTCTGGAACTTTCTCCTTAGATCAGGTCAGCCTCAAACTCACAAAGATCCACCTGCCTCTGCCTCCCAAGTGCTCTGATTAGGGCTGCAGCGTCACTCTTGATTCCACTCACCTTCTTTGCATATTTAGGGTTTCCAGCTTGAAGCTACTGTGAAAATGCTGCAGTGAACACCAGCATATAGGTATCTTTTTAAAATTCTGTTTAGTTCCTTTTGCTGTGTGTTCAATATAAAAGCAGAGCACCCATTTTAGTGACTAGTTTTTCTATCCTTTGTCAGCTAGAATAGATGATACTGCTTAGGAGTCAGATTGGATGCACAGAGCTTGTGGATGGCCCATAGAAGCAGTTAATATCAGAGATTGAATTTTTTTTTGCTATTGTATTTTATCAAGGCAGATTACTAGATTTAAATCTCTTAGGAAGAATTTGTTTTAACCAAAGATTGCTAGAAACCAAAAGGCCAACCAGCTTGTGTTTCATTTTGTATGGTTTTTTTTCAACAGTGAATGCATAAAAATACAGCCAGCTGACATCCAGCCCGATATATTTAGCTACTTGCTGCATATTATGTACACAGGAAAAGGGCCAAAACAGACTGTGGATCACAGTCGCTTGGAAGAAGGGATCCGATTTCTTCATGCTGACTACCTTTCCCACATTGCAACTGAAATGAATCAAGTGTTCTCACCAGAGACTGTGCAGACCTCAAATCTGTATGGTATTCAGATTTCAACAACCCAGAAAACAACTGTTAAACAAGGGCTGGAGATCAAAGAAACTCCTCCCAGCAGCAGTGGAAACAGAGCTGCTGTCCAAAGTGACCACCCCCAGTTACAGCTCTCTCTTGCAATTGGGCTAGATGATGGAAGTGCAGAACAGCAGAGGACCCATCCTGCTGCTCAGGCCTTGGAGGAGCACCAGAAGCCCCAAGTGTCCATTAAACAGGAAAGATGTGATCCAGAGTCTGTGATCTCCCAAGGCCACTCTTCATCCTCATCAGAAGTAACTGGCCCCTCTTTTACAGAAAACAGTATCAAAGTCCACTTATGCCATTACTGTGGGGAGCGTTTTGAATCCCGTAGTAGCCTGAGACAGCACCTCCACACCCATGTGTCTGGATCTCTCCCATTTGGTGTCCCTGCTTCAATTTTGGAAAGTAATGACCTTGGTGAAGTGCATCCACTCAGTGACAGTAGTGAGGCTCTTGAATGCCGGAGGCTGAACACCTTCATTGTCAAGGAGAATGAGCAGCAGCACCCACTGCCTGAACATTCGAGCCGGGGTACTGCAGAGCCTTTGCAGATCAGTCAAGTATCTTTGATCTCCAAAGACACGGAGCCAGTAGAATTAAACTGTAATTTTTCCTTTTCAAGAAAAAGAAAAATAATTTGTACCATCTGTGGTCATAAATTTCTTCGAAAGAGCCAGTTACTGGAACACATGTATACACATAAAGGTAAATCTTACAGATATAACAGATGCCAAAGGTTTGGAAATTCATTGGCCCAGAGGTTTCAGCAGTATTGTGACAGCTGGCCTGATGTCCACCTGAAAAGTTCTCGCTTGTCACAGGAACATTTAGACTTGCCTTGTGCCTTGGAGTCAGAGCCCACACAGGGAAGTGTGGACACCATCCTTGTTGGATAGGAGCTTCTCCTTTCTACTGATCTTCGAAAAGAGTCAGACAACACCTTTAATTCATGGTCTGTGACTTAAAATAATCTGTCCCTGGTTTTGAGGTTGTACATACACTTCTTATTATAATACATGGCTATTAAACATAACTTTTAAATTATTCTATGAGCTTCTTTATAAATTAAATCATAATTTAAAAACCTGAAGTTAATGTAGAAACAGTAGAGTGACTGATTATTTATAAAATCTCTTGTTTTTTCAGGTTGTAGAATCAGTAAAATGAACTTGAATGTGAAGCAGATGAGATCTGTTTTAAAGAATATTTTAGAGATTGGGAATGAAGCTCATCTGTAGAGGGCTTGCCTAGCATGCATAAGGTCCTGGGTTCAATCTCCAGTGCATACACATGCTCACACACAAACATACTTCTAAACTGTCACTTTTGTCTTATGTTTCATATGAATTATGTTCTTAAGAAAATGATTTTTAAATATTTTCTGCCACGTAGGAAATCAGTAGTTATTTAAATGTATAACTATTATAATGTATAAAGTTTATTTTAAGATATGGCTATACCAAATCATTAGTAGCTTTAAATGTCGACGTCTTAGCATACTTCTTACACAGCCTTTAATTTACTTAACATCAAGTATACCTTATTTAAAAAAAAATATTTTAGCTAAAAGAAAGGACTGAAGAAGTCAGTGGTAAAGAAGTCTTGAACAGAAACCAGTCTATACACATAACTAAGCACAGATCTGTTTCTATGAACTCATCCTGGGCCAGGGAACCACATCTGCTGTTTATCCTCTATGAACTCATACTGGGCCAGGGAACCACAACTGCTGTATATCCTTCGACACTTTAAGGACAATTTCAGATTTTTAAAATGAGGTTTATGAAAGTTTAAAGAGAAAAACAAGACACAAATCATTTCTCTACTTTAATGTCAGAATTTTCTAAGCTGTCTGAGTTGATGGTAGTTTTTTTAGGAGTCACTCTTAAAGGTAATTTTGCAGTGATGTGGCTTTCACTTTTTCTGTTAACAAAACCAGTGAAGTAGAGACATTCAGCATTCCAGACCTATTTGAACCTGAGGCTGGTGGCTTTCTTCTTGTAAATATACTTAATTTCTCTTTTATAGTGGTGGCACTTAGAAACCTAAAACCCCAGGAAAATTGAAGTTGATGGACTGATGGATTTTCTGTACCTAAAAAAATAGCCCATCAAATTTCATTTGTTTTTAATTTTGTTTAAATTTGAAACTCTGTACTCAAAGGTAAGAAGGCAAGAAAGACTGCACAATAGCTCCCCTTCCCCTGTCCTATTATAATCTAAGCTTTACAGGCATTTGAAGAGCATTTAGATGGTCTTGAGCCCATCCCGTAGTTTTAGAAACAAGAGTCTTGCTTTGTTACCCAGGTTGGCCTTAGCACAAGCAGTTTTCTGCCTCAGCTTCCAGAGTAGCCAGGATTATGGGCATGTGCCATCTCACAGATACTTGAATACATCTAATAAATGATGTTGTAATGCTTAGATATCAGCTGCATGCAAAGTCTGAGCCATCCATCCCCGCCCCTGTAGAATACCCCTGAAGATATCTCTTAGAGGTCTGTGGGGAACTCAGAGCAGTCCAGCTAATGCTCAAAGTTTTTTTCTGGGTAAATAATGAGTTCAGTGAGTAACAAAGTAGTGGTTTCAGAGACAATGTTGCCTGCCTCTAGTCCCAGAGCTCATGAGGCTGATTTCTTGTGAGTTCAAGGCCAGCCTGGTTTATATAGTGAGTTGTAGGCCAGTTAGAGTTACATAGTAAGACCCTGTTTCAAAGAATCAAAACCCACAAGTGCACACCACATACCAAAGCAAAGTAGTGATTGTTTTTAGGTTTTTGAGACATTCTTGCTACATGGCCCATGCTGGCCTTGAACTCACCATCTTCCTCTGTGGCCTTCCTAGTGCTGGGATTATGGGTTGTACTACCAGCTAGGCCTCAGAGTGGTAACTTTGGAGAGCCAAGTGAAGAACCCTATTGGGTGTTGTCTTAAGGCAGTGAAATTTCTGATTTAGAGAATTAGCCTTTGGTTTAAGACCCATGTGTTGAGAGTAAAATCTAGCTAGTGGTAGGATCTATTGTACTGGGGATTAGTTAGACAAGTATGCTGTTACTGTGGAGTTATAATTATAATAAAATATTAAAATATTAAGTGGTCAATACAATACTCAGCCATACTACCTTTAATAGAAACTTGAATGTTGATTTCATATATTTTAGGCTATTGATGTATTATTTCCTTTAGTTTTTTGGTTTTTTGAGTTTCAGAGTCACGTTTAGCCCAGGCTAACTCCAAGCACACTGTATAGCTGATGATGGCCTTAAACTCACGCTCTCTTTGCTCTCCCTCTAGCACTGGCATTATAGGTGTGCCCTCATGCCCAGCTCTTGGCCTAAGCCTTCTCAGATAGAAAAGAGCCTAACAATTCTCATTTAAAACTTTTTAACTTTTCTATAATCTTCCCTGCTTACCAAAGCATTAGTCTACACACGAAAAAGCCCTTATACAGCTAAAGGGTGGGAATAGAGATTTGCTTTGGGGGTAGATAAGTGGGTGTAGCACTTGAGACAGTCTGGAGAGGAGCTGAAAGAGCTTGCCTACAGCTGATGGCCATGTTAGACACTGTCTGTTTAAAGTGGAACTATGTATAGAGTTCTCAGAGTTAATAAATTTATACTAGGAAATAAAATGGAAACATCCCTAGAGTCTGGGGAGATGGCAGGGAATAATGGGATTGCTGCTCACTTATTGGCAGTGAGGTGAGAGCTGGGTTGAGGTGAGAGCTGGGTGTGGCACCAGTAGTCCCAGTGCTAGAAGGCAGAGACTAGAAGACGCAGGTCTTCTCAGGCCAGTTCTGCAGAAAGAAGCTCCAGGTTCAATGAGACTTAATTTATTAATAAATAAATAAATTAAAATAAATGAGGTAGAGAAGTGATTGGGGAAGACACCATGTTACCAGTTTCTGATCTTAACACATGCTCACATGGATGCAGCCCCTCCCTCACACACATACAGAATGAATACATGAAACTGTCTCCATGAGCTTTAAGAAAATGTTAGTTTACCCAGTTCCTATCATTCTTTTTTTTTTTCCCTTAAAACTTTATTTATTTACCTTGGTGTTTGCCTGGAACTGGTCCTATCATTCTTAAAGTGCATTAGTGCTAAGAATTTCACTTGATTTTTCTTCTTTATAAAGTTTCTTTTAATACTAAGCCAAAAAGATGAAATGCTGGGTCTTGCCCATCAGTAACCCCAGCTGTCAGAAGAATGAGGCGGGACTGTAAATTCAGGACTAGCCTGGAGCTACATGGCAAGACCCTGACTCAAGGAGAAAAAAATTAAATTTTCTCAGTCTATAATAACATTATTTTAGGAAGTAGAGAAATAATAGTTTCATTTCATGGAAAAAGTTTCCCAAAGCTAGTTTCTGCAGAGGCATATAGTAGTGAGACTGCTGTTACTCTGTTTTGATTTTTAAAAAGATTTATGGTATATGTTTGGTTGTTTTTTGCCTGCATGTGTTTCTATGCATAACATGCATGGAGTGCCCATGGAAGACAGGAAAGGGCATCAGATCCTCTGGAACTCATGTGGGTGCAGGAACTGAACCCAGGTCCTCTGCTAGAGCAGCACGTGCCCTTAAGCACTAGTCATCTCTCCAGCCTGTTTTGGCTTTTTAAGGTCTCTCTATATGGCCATGCTGGCCTAGAACTCAAAACAGTCCCCTGTCAACCTCCTAAATGCTGGGATGGCAGATATCCACTATTATGCTTGCAGTTTTGGTTTTTAAGGACATGATTCTTTATTGGGAGAAAAAAGTCTTCATATTTAATTTTTTCCCAGAAAAAAAGCTTTATTTTTTATTTTATTTTATTTTATTTTTTGCCACATCTGCAAAATGGAGCTTTATCTGTTAGGCAGTGTGGTTTGTGTAATGGTTGCCAAATTGAACCAGGAGTTGCGGGATGTGCTTTGTTGCCCAATGTCGCCCTCTTGTGTTGCAGTAAGTAGTCTCAGCTGGATAACATTTTGAAGGCATGGTGGAAAAAAAGCCCCAGTTCTTACCAGTCCTCCCTGTATTAGGCTCTCTGTTTGGGTCAGCTTTAAATCTTCCCTTATTTCCAGATCATGCATAGTGATGTTTTCTGGAGAAAAGTAGAGGCTGTCTATTTATTCTTCGTAGGAGAGCCCAGTAAATGCAGTCTGCCTGAAAACCAGTGTTGTTGTTTTTTAATATATAACCTTGAGATGGTTACTTACTTCTCTGAGCTCTCCCAGGTAAATGGGGTGTCAACAACACCTATCTCAAGGGGCTTTGTGCTAAAATTGTGTTAGTGTACTGATGAAAACCAACCTCTGAGGAACCTTCTGTACTAGCCTTATTCAGTATTCCGTCCTGTAGATTCTAGGACATGTGTGAAGCAATCATGCACTACTTAGTAGATGGTTAGCTGAGAAAACTGGTTTTTACTAAAATACTCTGGAAATAGCAGTGTGACTTGAATTCTTACCCTACTATTTCTATCCTTCACCAAGGAAAAGGAAATCTAGCATTATTAGGAATAAAGTACGTACGTAGATTTCAGCATTAATGAAACTCCCCCAAACATGTTTTCATATAAGAAAAGGAAGAAAGAAAATGAGGGCTTTCTTCATTTCTTGGATGCAAATGGTCTATTCAGTAAGTGGAGAAAGGAAATGATATGAGGACTATCTGTAGGAACCCATCAAGGTTCTGAGGTGAAGATGCATTCACGGAACACTGAGGGAAACTCCTCACAGTGTAGAGAGCAGACAGTTCCTGAAGCCTGTTTGTACAGGCAGATTCCTGATACTTGTTAGGTATTTTTGTGTTAACTGTACTAAAAGTCGGTCATGTGGAGAACCTTTACAGTGTAATGTGTGTGTTTTCATGTACTTAAATATGTCTGTGGCATTTCATTATAATAAATTGTTAAATTCCTAGGAGTGAACTCTGTAAATGCTTCTATGCTAAACCATGTCTGTGTAATTGGTTTTGCTTTTTAATCTGGGGTGTCACATGGTCCTAAATGTTATGTCTTAAATGCAAGTATCCCAAACTAACTCTCATCCTAGATTGGGAGAACCCATTGTGCTTCAGTGTGTGTGTGTATCTGTGTGTGTGTGTGTGTGTGTGTGTGTGTGTGTATCTGTGCATGTGTGTTCACTTGATTCCTTAGATGCTGCTTTAGCCCAGCTGCCAACAGCTTCTCTGTGTACGAATCACAGTCACCTCACCAGAAAAGATCAGAATAGAAACCTAAACTACTTAAAAAGAAACTCAGACCTGGCCTGGTGCCACACACCTCTTTGAATGCTCAGGAAGCTGAAACAGTAAGGTTGTGAGTTCAAGGCCAGCCTGAGCTTATTTCTTAAACAAAACAAAAGATTCTGGAGAGATTGGTCAGTGGTTAGGAGCACTGGCTGCTCTTCTAAAGGACCCAGATTTGTACTGAGCACCTATATCAGGTAGCTTACAATGACCAGAGGATTCAACACCTGATTGCCAAAGAACCTGCATTCGTGTGTGCACATACTGATGCACAAACACATATAAAAGTAAGTCTCAAATATAAGAATTTACATAGTAAAAAAGGCCTAATGAAAGAATCCTCAGATTGTCAGGTATCCATAGCAAATGTAAGACGGTACACTGTGGGGTTACACTTCTGTGTGATGTGCTACACATTGCCTCAGGAATACTCTACAGTATTGTTTTCCAGCTGGAGTGGAACTGGCTTTCATCTATTTTATAAGGACATATGTTGCTTGATTAGTGACAACAAAATACTATCTTGTAGAGCTGATCTAACTTTAACAGCATTTTCTGCCAATGTTGTTACCTTTGTTGAGTCAAGCAGTTTTTGTTAGGTAACTTAAAAATTTTTTTAATGTCTATGAATATTTTTCCTGCACATATATAGTAGCACTGTTTGGGTTTCTGATGCCCGTGGAGGCCAGAAGATGGTGTCTGATCTAGAAATGGAGTTACAGGAGGCTATGAGACACTATGTGGTCGTTGATTGTTTTGGGTTCTTTTGGTTTCTTTTAGGGGGCTACCACTCAGCTCCCAAATCACACATGGAAGCTTTTTTCTTAATTATAAATGCCCAGCCTTAGCTTGCCTTGTCCCCACCAGCTTTTCTTAAATTAATCTTACTGTCCTTTGCCTTTGGACTTACTACCTTTCTTCTTTCTGTTAATCTTACTCTCACTCTTGCTCTGTGGCTGGCTGTGTGGCTGGCAGCTGGTCCCTTTTGCCCTCTGTCTTTCCCTCCTCTTTTTCTCTCCCCAAGATTTCTCCTATCTATTCTCTCTGCAGGCCAGTCCTGCCTATCCTTTCTCCTGCCTCACTATGGGCCGTTGAGTTCTTTACTAGACCATCAGGTGTTTTAGACAAAGCACACAATTTTACAGAATTAAGCAATTGCAACATAAAAAGTAACACACCTTAAAGTAATATTCTACAATACTATGTATGAGCTGGAAACTGAATTTAAGTCTTCTGTAAGAGCAGGCGGTGCTCTTAACCACTGATCCATCTCTCCACCCCCTCTTACACTTTAAGACATGATGTGACGTGTATGGATGGACCCAGTTCTTACAGCCATAACCTGTGGACAGAGAAAGTGTTGTCTGAATCAGGAAAGTTCCAACTGGAAAGAAAGGTCCCAGCTAGTCACTTCTCAGAGGCTTTTTGCTTTTGCTTCCTGCTTTGTACTCTGTTCTCTGCCCCAGCAACATAATCTACAACAGAGATTCTCAGAGTATATTAGAATTCCCAGGGAAAAAGAGGAAGAGATAGGCAGGTGAATGTTAAATTGACTTATGATTGCTGTGGTGGCACATACTGATAATCCAAGCACTTGGGAGAAAATGGCAAGAAGAATTTGAGACTAGCCAGGTCTACTTAGTGAGTTCTAGGCAGTTTGGGCTACATAGAACTCATCTCAAAAAAAAGTAAATATGACCTTGGCTCATGCCTTTATGAAGACAAAATTATAAAGAGCTGTATTCTGCAAGCTGAGTGCCAGGAAACTAAATTATGTAATTCTGTTGCTAAGTCCAAAACAGACATATAACCAGAAAGCTATTAGAATAAATTCCAGTCCAAAAACCAATAGGCCTAGAATGATTTGCAATTTGAATTTTTCCCAAAGTTAGGGAAAGATGGGTCTCTCATGCGGGGGAAGGTCACCTTTCTGTTCAGGCCTTTAGCTGTTAAATGAAGGCTCTCTCTCTCTCTCGCTCTCTCTCTCATCTGCTAATTCTAATGTTATTCTAATCTCCAAACACTACAACAAAGCCAGATGTGAGGGTGGTTCCGGTAAGTGGGCAGACAGCTACATGGAGACCAGTTTCTGCTAGGACCTTGTCTCAAAACCAAACCAAAGGCACCTTCACAGGAACTCAGGGTAGGAGATGGACTGTGGCCCGGGAGAGCATTTGCCTACCACACACAGGGCTCAGCCAACACAAAACTGACTAAAAACTATACACACCATGGATGGCTGGCAATGTGGAGAAGTTTGGGGGTAATTCTGCCTGGACAGAGGGAATGATGAGGTTGTTCTTGACATCTAGTGGGTGGAGACCAAAGAAGTTACTGAACATGCCATAATAAGAAGGGATCTGTTCCTTCCCCACTCAGATGACTGCTCAGTAGGGTTGTGGTTGGTTAGCTCTTAGCTGAAAGCTTTAAATCCTATGACTGTGCCTAAGGGCACATTTTGGAGCTGATACTGATCTCATGGAGTGTGTGATGTGTCTGTTCCACAGTCGGCTTATTTGTGTTGTCCTTCCGATTCTAGAAGATTTTAAGTTGGAGTATTAAAGTTGGGCTTCAGAAATGGCTTAGCAGGTAAAGTGCCGCTTGCTTAAGTATCAGGACCTGAGTTGGTGTCCCCAGAACCCACATAGAAAGCCTACGTCATTGTATACAGCTGTAACTACATGTGTGGAGAAGATGGGGGCCACGGATGGACAGGTGCATTCTTGAAGTTTACCGATTCAGTGAGAAACCTTGGCTCAAAATATAAAGTTACTGTGGAGGAAAGACCCACACACAGCCTTCTGTGCACACACACCCATACACACTGAAAAGTACGTATACAACACATTACAAACACAAGTGAAATAAAATCAGACATATTAGTCAACAAAAAGCACAGTCATTTTATTCTGTACCCCAGGCTAGTCTCAAACTCGGTCCTTTGACCTCAGTCTCCCAAGTTCTGGGATTTTAGACATGTGATTCCACTTTCAGGTCAAGACAGTTTTAAATCTATTCATGTTTAAAGTAAGCAGTTGTTTGCCCAAAGTCTGTTTAAAGAGAAATGATATAATTTGTGTGAATCTTAATCTGACCAAAAGATGGCACTAGCATACCATTAAAATGAATGTTCTACTCAGTTTTGACATTACTCTCCAGCTCATTTGGTATTTGATGAGCTGCATCTGGACCTTCCCTGGCTTTACAGTCAGTTCTTTGTTAGGTAATAGTGTCCTGACATCCCTCTGCATCAGCAGATAACAGCACACTTATAGTTGTGCTATTGATTAAGTCTGAGGATTTTTGCATGTCATTAAGAGTAAGGTCATGGGATTTTATTCCAATGACATTGACTCTCCTAATCATATATCAAATTCAATTAATGTTTCACCTGCCTGAGAGATAAATGAAGACATTTAAGAAAATCCTACCTTGCTTAGTCCTTTTTTTCATTAATTTATTGGCATATATTCATTGCACATATAGTATTGGGTTTTATAAAGTCAGTTTCAAGTATATCATGTGCTTTGACCATAGTCATCTTCCCCCATTTCCTCCCCCATCCATTTGTCTCCCCTGGTCTTCCTTTCAATGAATGAATGAGTGAATGAATGAATGAATGATTTTTGAGAGAGGGTCTCACAGTTCTGTAGCTCTGACTATTCTGGAACTTACTATGTAGACCAGGCTGGCTTCAAGCACACAGATCTATCTGTCTGCCTCTCCTTCTCATGTGCTGACATTAAAGGCTGGCATCACACGCCCAGCTTCTCTTACCTCCTTCCTTTTATGCAGTACGTATGAGGCAGGAAAAGGAGGAACAAAAGCATGCATTTTTTTTCTCTCAGCATCTCATATTATTTTTCTTACTTTAATCTCTAGTTACATCTATATTCTGGCAAATGACTTTCATTTTTAATAGTTGAATGGAAATGTCTGTGTATGTCTACCATATTTTCTTTATTAATGGACACCTAAGACCATAACTTGGCCATTGTGAATTGTGCTGTAGCAAGCACACATGTGGAAGTATCTCGGTGCTATGTTGATTCAGAACTATTCAGGTGTGTACTCAGAAGAGGTACAGCTTGGAAAAAGTACCAGGAACTGACAGATGGGATTGTGTGAGATTTAAAAATCCTACACAGCCCAGGCATCGTGCCACACCCCTTTATTTACAGGCAGAGTCTGGAGGATCTTGGAATTTGAGGCCTGTGTGGCCTGCAGAGTGAGTCCCAGGACAGCCAAGGCTACACAGAGAAACCCTATCTTAAAACACAAGAGGAGAGGTGGCTCATATAGCAAAGGGAGCGAGTAAATGGCGGCCCGTGGAAGGGGAGAAGGGTGACAGAATTGCTATCTAGAAGATGTATAGACCTCAGAAAGCTAAACACACACACACAACAAAAACAAACAGTCCAGCCACTAATCTCAGAAGATGGTGTACAAATGGCTATTAAACATTGAGAACTGCTCAGCATTCTCAGGGCAGGAATTTGGTAGTGAAAGATTAGGGTGTGGGCTTCCAATGAAAATTCACAGTGAATATGCACAAATTCCAGAATTCAATGTCCAGCATCTCCTCTCCTCAAAGATGTGTGCAGTTACAAGTGACTACATCTACTTCAGTGTCCTTCTGTGCTCTGTAAGTCCCAGGAAAGCAGAAGTGGAGGACTCAGGTGTACCAGACCATGAGAAAATTAATCCTGCCCACTAATTCCATGGTCATGAAGGTCACAGCTGCTGGGAATGTGGTTCAGTGGCAGAGCACTTGTCCAGCATGCACAAGACCCTGGATTTGATTCCCAGCACCATCATAAATTTAACTTAATCTCTTCACTCCATTCTCTGGCTCAGATGAGGATCATCGATTATCTACAGAACTTCAAAAGCTCTGGGACAAGGTACCCTTGTTCCCATCCATCTCCTTCAATTTATTCCTTAAGACCCAGATAAAAGGCAAGGCTTAAAGTCTTGAGTGTAGCCACAAAACAAAGTACAAGGAATCTTTCAAACATGGGTTAACTCTTTGCACCATTCTGATTGGCTGACATTTATAGAGGCCATGCTAAGGCTGCCAGTCACAGCCCCTCCTTTTCTGGATTTTCCTTCATTATTCATGAGGCTTGATACAACTTGACTGTGAAGTGTGCACATGTATTTACTCCATCCCCAAACTAATGAAAAGCCCCCAGGAAACTAAATGAAGAGGGGCATGGGAATTCTAGATTTGGGGTTTAAGGTGTGTTTGTAAGGAACTAGCATACTTAGTGTCAAGTACAGTCTGTAAAGGGTAGTGTGCTCCTTCTATTAGGAAAATTGATTTCACAAAGCTTTCTCCCGAGGTTGGTGACATTCTTGTAATCTTGGCACTCATGAGGTGCAGGCTCAGGCAGGAGGATCTGGAATTTGGGGCCAGCCCGAGCTACATAGACCCTGTTTCATATAACAAGAGTAACCTTTTAAAAATTCTCAAGAGCCAGGTGAATCTCTGTGATTTCAAAACCAGCCTGGTCTATGTACATAGTAAGTTCCAGGATAGCATGACTACATAGAGAAACCCTGACTCAAAAAAAGTAAAATAATAGTAATAATAATAATAAAAAAAAGCAAAATTCTGAAGATTTGTATGTGCAGTGCTTGTATAACATCAGGCACTAAGTGGAGCCAGATATAGGTTCAGAATCTTGAAGATGCAACCAACTTTTCAATGGGTCCCGAGATTTGGAAAATACAGTCTCAATGGACTCAATTACTACTATTAAAATGTAGTTAGAAAATAGCAGAAGCCAAGCCTTGTGGTGCATGCCTGTAGTTCCAGCACGTGGCTGCCGAGGCAGGAAGGTCAGATAGATGTTCAAGGCTTGCCTGACTCACAATACAATCAAAGTAGTAGTGGGAGCAGAATGAAATGAGGACTTTAGGAAGTCAGACTCTGGTATCGTGAATGATGGAAGCCCTTCCACACTGTAGCTCATTTATAAAACCATAGAGATCATTAACAATTCATAGACTAGTAAACAGAAAAGACAGGCTGGGTGCTGGTGGCCCATAAACTTGGGAGGCAGAGGCAGTTGGATTTCCAGTTTGAGGCTAGCCTGGTCTACAGAGCAAGTTCCAGAACAGTCGGCCACATAGAGAAACCTTGTCTCAAAAAACAACAAACACACACCCCTTTAAAAAAACAAACAAACAAACAAAAAAACAGAAAACCACAGAAAGGTGACTCATGCAATTTGTAAGAAACAATGAAACCTTCCTTTTGTTTGTTTGGGTTTGAGGTCTTGGGGACTGAGTATGTAGCAAGTACTGTGTCACTGAGCTCCTGGTGGAAGACGGCATCACACTCAGAACTGCTTGCTCTTATAGTTATATCAGTTGAGAGTTCTGGGTGCATTTCTTTGCTGAAGAATCCTCTCTGCCTGTGTGGTAGAGTCTGTGCAGTCTCCAGCCGAATGGAACTTTTTATAGAACTAAATGTTCTCATCAGTGTGATCTTAACAGTTTTAGGAAATGAATATAACTTACCTTATTCCTTTTTAAAGACACAGATAAAACAGATAAGCTAATATAACATTTATTCTGTATTAGTCAATACATGAATTAATTCAGTTTCAAAATTTTTTCTCTACAGAGTAGTGTTTCTTTAATATGTGCCTCTGATTCACAGTAATACTAATTTTAAGGAGAATACAAAATAGTATTCTTACTTTTATAATGGCTCATCCATCTAACATTTCAACAGGCAAAGAACTGACATATATGGCATTATACAGGCCTTTTTCCTGCACCTGGTCACAAATTAGAATGAATATACTGTTTGTGTTCAGACTGCTGATATCAGGTCCCAGCTCCCTGATTCCAAAATCCACTCTTTCTCCTTCCCTGTTTGGCATTTACCTTTCTGCATTGTCTGAGGCTCTGTCTTTCCCCCTGTTCTGACTTCTGTTACCACTTCCTTCCCCCCAACACACACACACACACACACACACACACACACCCTGCCCAACATGAGTTGTGGGAGGTGCTGTTATCAGGGTATTGACAGGTGTTAAACCTAATACATGTTGGATCTATGGCATCCATACTTTATGCGGATTCATTCTAATAAATTTTTGTTTTCAAGGATCACTACAAAAATTATTTTTAAAAAATGTGCAATAAAATACAGTATGGATTGAAAATTTCAATGTCATATAAGAAACTTTGTTACACAGTAAAACAGGAGTTTGTACCTAAAGAATTCTACAGCTTACATGAGGATATTTTAAAAAATGCAAAAATGGCAGGCAGGAAAGCCAAATTTTGGCATAATTAGTATTAAGCTAGAAAGTAGAATACTTCCTTAGTGAAGCTGATAAAAGGATCTTTTCAAACAGCTGGGTTCAAAAGTCTAACAATTGTTTTAAAAATTCTGCCACAACCCCCTAAAAAATTCTCAACTACAAAAAGTAAGGCAAATTTAAGTTAGACATTTGCAAATGAAACAAAATCTAGGCCACATGTATAGGCAAGGCTGGCCTGTCACAGGCCACACAGCTAAGAGTCTTCTCACATCATCTCTCAGAAATAAAGCCGTGTCTAAGATTCCACTAAATAGTAGACCAATTAAGATCGTCTTCACACTGTCAGACCCATTGCCTCAGAGGGAAATTATGCAGACAGCTCCTCTGAAGAGCTCCGTTTGTGCCACATGCTTATTATTCTTGGAGGTGGAGGAGGTGGCAAAGAACATGATTTCTGTTGGAAAGTTCTTTTGTTTTCTGCTACCTTTACTTAACTGTTACCAGGTACTATTTTTAATATCCTAAAAAGTGCTTTGAAAAAAAATGTTAAGTGAATAGTGACACACACACACACACAATTGCAACAAGTGCTTATATTCTCGGTGTTGTAGAAGCAGAATGAATAATACTCTTGAGAGGGTGAAGATAATATATTGGAAAATTATCAAATATCTGATAGACCCCCCTCAGCCTTTGAAAATTGTGAGTTCAAAAGGAAATTTGAGCCTAGCTGATAAATATTCATTAAAGTCAGATTTCAATTAAAATTAAAGTGAGTGGTTAATTAATGCTTTTAAATTGGCCAGTTCAAGGCCAGAAAGGTGTAAATTGATTCAGAATCTTTCTACATATTTTTCATAGAAGGTTAAACTGCTTGAAATACATGCTGTCATAATAAAATATTTTATGGTAGACTTCTAAGCCATCTCTCTGATTTCTGCTTATTTTTATAATAACAGAATGGTTTGGATCACCCTAAACTTCTCTATAACTTGGCCATATAGCTGATATATCAGATTGAAACTCACTGATGAATTTCTGTATTCTATTTCCAGATGGAAATTCTCTTTATTTAGGTTCCTAGAAAAGCCAGAGAAATCAATTAAGAATGAAGGAGAATATATTTTCTTATGAAAACAGTCAATCATAATACATTCTAACTGAAGGTGTATTTATCAAACAGCAGTATAGGAAGTATACACACACATACACACACACAACTTGAAATTTGAGGCTACATTCTTACCCCTAAAATTACATATTTACTTTGTGTC
Organism: Sigmodon hispidus; assembly: GCA_004025045.1. NCBI lineage: Eukaryota > Metazoa > Chordata > Mammalia > Rodentia > Cricetidae > Sigmodon > Sigmodon hispidus. The sequence continues at coordinate 91,271 of PVIH01000032.1, forward strand.
TGTTTTCCAAAATCCCCAAATCCAAAAATATCCTCGATAATTGGTAAGTGCTGTGTATTTTATAGCCTTTTCTCATTTATAAGAGATTATTAGAAACTTTAACGCAAGTATATTGACTTGGAGCTATTCTTATAGATACAGAATTATTTAAAATACTGCAAAGTGCACCAACTTTAATCAGGCATTTAAAACTGTTCATTTTAAAGATATTTTCTGGTAGCTATACATATCTATTAGCACCATACACAGTGGGTTAAGGTACTCTCTCAAAGATGATTTAGCACTGATTTTTGCTTTTATGTCTAAAAGGTACACAATTAAAAGAAATTTTTCAGAGGGGGGTCATGTGTTTTTATCTTGCTAAATTGAATGATGTCCCCATTACCCACTGAAAACATGAAGACAGGCAAGACTGAAGAAAATATTTTCACATTCCAGCCAGGAATCTTGCTAAACATCCACCGTTTGATTAAATCCCAAAGCCATGTTAGTTACTTCTGTAAAAGATCACAATATATATTTACAAAATAGAAGTATAGGAAAAAGCAATGTATCCATATTCAGTCCATAAATACTGTAAATGCAGAACAGATGGAAACCATTGGTGCTCCTGTCTCCAGAGGACGCTCTTCATCAGACATCATCCCATCTGTCCTGCCTCTGTTATAACAAGTAATGACATCATCACTTAGGTTAGGTAGTGGGGTGGAGGTGCTATATAATAGGAATCCTAATCCGTGGGGCTGGAAAGTATGTTACAATGTCATGGCTAGACACGAGAAAAACACTGGTGTTGAAAATCTATGTGTTAGCATGAATTGTGATTTTACATTCAGCTGTGTACATAGTTCATGTTTGGCTAAGAAGACATATTTTCACAAGACTATTATGAGTTTCCTGCTAAGGGAATCCTCTGGTGTCTGGGAAGTTTGCCTTCTGGATTGAAAATGCTATTCCTTTTATTTATTTGTTTCTATTGTCTCAGCAGATAAGTCCACACAGAGACGGGTATATACAGGTCTGCTGGGCAGAAGGAAGATGGGGAACGAGAACACACTCCCTGCTTGCACTCTACACACTTGCTAACTACTTGCCTGCCTGGAGGAACCTGTGGATGGCTTTTGGAAGGAACTTGTACAGGACTAGAAACCCACTCACCTGATTCACCACAAGGAACAACAGGAAAATATACTGTAAAAGAAAAGCGAAAGTAGCGTTTGCCTATACACAGGGTTGAACCATCAGAAAAAACCCGGACTTCGTGACTTTAGGGAGCAGCAGGAGCATACAGCAGACCAAGTGTTCAATACGTAGTCTTTCTCAGAGCACTGAAATCATTTCTGCGCCTTCCTTTATGTCACTGCACCTTGTGATCTCTGCTGACTCCATCCAGTCCAGAAGTGACTGTGTTTCAGTGAGTTTTACAGTTTTCATTATCCTTCAGCACTTCTGGGCTGGAATTGTACCTTTAAATTCTACAGATGATAAGCCTCTTTATTTATTACTGAGAAAGAAGTGCCACAAATCTATAAAATAATTCATCTTTAGGTTGTTTTTTTCTGGTGGTCTAGAAAAGAAGTCACTGTAACAGAGTATTTATTTTATTATCCTCGGAAACCATTTCATTAACCAGCTGTTCTACAGACAACTGGATGGCATTCTTGACAAGAGAGGAGGCCGTTTCTATTAAGAGTGTTTCATATTGTTCTGAAGTTCTCCCTTCGAAATCACTATCATTAGCAAAACCCCCTACTTGCTCATTTTCCATTGAAATTAGGAATTGTTTAGGGACATTTTTAGATTTCTTAACATCAAATTCACTGATTTCAGTGTCTGTAATGATAATAGCAATTGGCTCCATTTTTTTGCTTTCTTCTAATCTGGGCTTCTCTATATCAGTTCCATTTTCCTTTAGATCTGGTACCTGGTTCACTGCATCTTCCACTGCCTGCCTCAGTGCGGCTTTGTCTGCCTGGGCCACTGGAGCTTCATCTGCTTGGGCCACTGCAGTTGTGTCTGCCTGGGCCACTGCAGTTGTGTCTGCCTGGACCACTGCACTTGTGTCTGCCTGGGCCACTGCACTTGTGTCTGCCTGGGCCACTGCACTTGTGTCTG